>JASPKZ010008350.1:635000-895000 GCA_030220185.1 Diploptera punctata
GGTGCAGTTTGTCACATAATAAGGTCATTGGACCGTTTTTCTTCGCCGAGAAAACTGTTCGTGGTACCACATATCTTGACATGCTGGAGCAGTTCTTCTTTCCACAAATTGAACAACTGCAGCCTAACATCGTTTTCCAGCAAGATGGTGCTCCTCCCCACTGGTCCAATGAAGTTCGTACGACTTTGGACAACATTTTCCCCGGCCGTTGGATTGGTAGGGGAGGACCAATCGCGTGGCCCCCGAGATCTCCCGATTTAACACCACTGGATTTCTTTCTCTGGGGCTATGTCAAAGATAAAGTTTACACCACCCCAGTCAAAGACCTTCGTGATCTTCGTGAGCGCATCATAGAGGCTATTGAGAACATTCCAGAAGACATACTCCAACGTACTTGGCAAGAAATTGTTCATCGCTTTGATATCGTCACAGTGACTGCTGGGGCTCATATAGAGATGTGGTGATCTGGATATCAAAACTTGGTGAGTTTTTCTGTAATATGAACGTTGTTTTAAGTTTCTATCTTCAACCGTTTGCCAGTAACAAGCAATTGAAATTAGGTCCATTCGAGCGGTCCACCCTGTATAACTGGTAGAATAATAGTTTTATATAATTTACAGTTTAACATTTTTTGAAAGGAGTTGGGACGTCAAGAGCCCCTGTAATGCATAATAGCAAACATTTCCAGAATTGAGTCTATGTTTAATTTCTTTGTGCATCTCATTCCTGTTTGTGATTATTGTCCTAGTTATTTGAATTCAGCCACTTCCTCAAAATATCCTACATTTGTCATTAGCTGTCCATTTCAATTATATAATGAATTTGAACAACTGGCAATAATTTTGTCAACAACTTGTATTCTATATTCGTAAGGGGACAGTTATTCTGTTCCATAACTAAATGTAATCAACAAGACAGGACACAAATTAAAGGCTACGCATTTCAGAGCTAGTTCAAAACAAACCGCATTGCTCTAAATTGCTCCTTTCTGTTAATATTCCGAAGAAGTAACAATGTCCCTCAGTGTGTCTGTATTGAAGCAGCGTGTCAGTGTAGGTGTGCCACAAAAGGTAGCTTTAGATTTATTGAATAATATGTAAGTAATTAATTTTGTTAGTATAGGAAGGGACAAGTTAGTGTACATTCACCTTACAGGTACTTTTACATGACCCACGCGAACAGGCCTCACAGTGGCACGGCCTATCAGATATTTTAAAATTTGCATAGTTGTTTATGTATCCTGCTCGTGCTCCTGGTCGCTTTGTCTCAAGGATTTTAAACGTTGGACAACACATATACCTTTTTTTTGACCACATAAGAACATGGAGAGCTTCTCTGAATGAGTGATCAGCTCAAACCACGGTCTCCTGTGAGACAAACACAACATTAAGACAAAAACACACTACTCCCTCACACATTCATTACTAAACATGGCGAATATGATATTGATGATTATTGTAGTCAGATAATATTGGGGACCGTTTGAATCTTAAAGTTTCCTGACATTTGTCTTGTTACTTCTATAGTCCACAGACGAAGAGAATGAAAGCACGAGACGAAGGGGGGCACGGGGAATTGCAAGCGATACAATGGCATACTACCTGATAATAAAGGAACACTCATGACGAATGAAATACCTACTGCTTAAATTTACTTCGTCTGTGTACATTACTTTATGGCGCGACAGGCCTAGTATGTAATTGTTCTACTAACCGGCTGGTGGCACATGTACTAATCACAGAGGTAGATGATCATTCAGCCAGCATAGGGGTGATACGTGGTCAACATATCGAGTTCCTATCCATTATCGCTGGTTTGTCAACGTGGAGCAGCTACTCATTGTAGCTATCCATATTCATCACGATGCTGGGTAGATACCGGTTGGTAAAAAAAGTATTCCTCCATGGGGACTAGCATAGAGAAACTTCGAATAGAGGGGAAACTGAGTACAGTGACATCTAAAAAATTTCGGTCGTTTACGATGAACTACAATGAGCAAACTACAATGGTAGCGCTGTTTCGTAGTAACAGAATATGTAACTAAATAAAACAAATGCAAGGCACACGGCGTCGTTCACGGCCACAGAGTTTCTCTATGGTTCACGGCGTGTTTAACGGTGTTCACTCGGGATTATGGGAAGTTAGCCATTTTGTAAATTTTAATTTTTAACTGCTATCCTTTCGTTCTATGTAGACGGTACTGTAAATTATCGAAAGTTAAAATCATTACTTAGATTTTATTTTACTCTAATTTGTAAGTAAATTCAAGCTTGTTTACATTTTTAATGTGAATCTATTTTCAAAGATAAACCTACTAGAAGTGATAAAATTCTAAGATTTGTTAGGTTAGGAAGAGTGATGTTAGTGTACAGCCATTTCTAATAAACATTTTAAAAATGTGACTTTATAATGGACAGATGTACGACATGGCTAAGGTTATTTAATAAATATTGTATAAAATATGTATGTGAGAATAAGGGGGTAGGTCAATTGTACATATTTATTAAAAGAGCTCATAATGCACGTTTTTAAATTTTAATAAACGAAAATAAATTAACATGTTTTATTTATTTCCATTCTTCCTTTCTGTTAAAATTAAAGAAAATCTGTAGGTCTGAGAGACTGGGTATACATAATTCCACAATTTAAGATTAATTAATACGTTATTTATTCCTATAAAAGTTAAATTCCATAATTATTCACCAGATGGCGTTATATAATTATAATTCATAATTTTACCACCAGGCGGTGCTGAATTTCATATTAGTACCAAAAAAAGAACCGAAAAAATTTAGGTGTCGTTAGTTGTATTACACTAGCGCCGCCTGTGGCATGTACGCGCAACTCGTCTACTTTCTTCTCTGGTACTCTGTGGGGGACTAGAACTAGCACAAGTCCCACAGCTCTGCACCAAATCATCATACCTTAAAACACTCATCTACGGGCGGTGGGGGTCGACATTTGTCTTGAATCTAGGAAACTAGCCCCTACCGGAAATTTAAGTAGGTCCCGCTGAGTACGAAGGCAGCGACGGTACACCCGAGACCACAGCCGTTGAACATAGAGTGAACTTGATTCAAAATTCAGTATTTTCTTATAATTTACTTGTTATAGGCCTATGCCATTTTGCTGTTATATCAAACTTAAAAATTACTTATAGTACTTGCAATTATTACAGTTAAAAATTTAATTTACATTCAAAGTCAGATAACCCTGGGGGGGGGGGGGAGATTGTATTTTTTTATGTTAAAACTTAAAAAATAAGTTCTACAACATCAATTTTATGAGTAAAGTGAACATCTTTGTTTTAATTTAATTACATAATAATAAAACTTAAAGTTGTATATAATTTTCATATTTATTACAATATAAATTTGTAACAGC
Organism: Diploptera punctata; assembly: GCA_030220185.1. Lineage (NCBI taxonomy): Eukaryota > Metazoa > Arthropoda > Insecta > Blattodea > Blaberidae > Diploptera > Diploptera punctata. The sequence goes on from JASPKZ010008350.1 coordinate 638,385, forward strand.
TGTTTCGGTACTTTGTATCTTCTTCAGACATGATTACAATTGAATTTTGTCATTATATAAACTCCAGTACATCACAACTGTGACTATGCAACTGAATTTAAACAAACAATTTTTTAAATAAACAATTTATATTATGAATTTAAAAGAGGCGATTCAATTAGATCTAGTTGGAAATTTAACAGCCGATTGCTATTCTTCAATTTATTTATCATAAGTAATGCTACGAGTGATTTCCAATTTATCTAGAGAATTTGGAAATCAAGAGTGGCATTTGTTAGGACTATTTAACGAATAAAATTAAGCTGTTTACTCACAAATCATTATTTAAATATAGTTATTTTTAAACATTTATATATTTAATGTAAACAGCTATGTTTGAAAACAAATGAAAAACGATTGGTACGCTTGATTAGCTTCTTTTGTTCATCACTGTAACCAGATCGTATTATTTGTTGCCAAAGAATCGCAAATTTGTAAGAATGCACCCTAGTGGAGAAATTTATACCAACATTATAGGTATTAATTAATTTCTGATGTCCTATGATGTAAATATGTCTTATATAATTTTCTGCAACGTAATTTCCTGGAAAATAATTCGTTGAAGACAGGGCAAGCAGTGGTTTTTTGTGGTATAATCAATTGCTACAAATGTGTTTATATTATCTCCCGCATGCGCTATCTGCTGACATTCATGCACTAAATATACAATCTGGTAGCTGTATTTCTTAGAGAGTCAGACACAGCAAAATAATGCTATGACCTATTCAGAATGTTGAAAAAGAGGTGCTTTGTTTAATATGACACACTTTAGTTGACTATTTAACTCATGCCCCAAATGGGAGTCAATGACCAATCACGTTTCAATGATTTCTGTTTTACAACCAATCAGAGTCGTGTTTCACCAAATATTTATCAGTGTTATGATTACCATATTAAAGAAAGCTCCTCCTTGCAATATTGCGTTCCTTTGGCAATAAATAGTATGATCTGGTTGCAGTGATAAACAAAAGAAGCAGTAGAAGCGTACCTATCGTTTCTCATTTGTTTTCAAACATCGCCGTTTACATTAAATATATAAATATTTTAAAATAACTATAGTTAAATAATGATTTGTGAGTAAACAGCTTAATTTTATTCGTTAAATAGTCCTAACAAATGCCACTCTTGATTTCCAAATTCTCTAGATAAATTCACTCCTCACTTCGTGAGTCGTGAATTTATCGATAATTTGGAAATCACTCGTGGCATTACTTATGATAAATTCGAGGCGAAACACGACTGTATTTGGTTGTAAATAAAAAAATCATTGAAATGTAATTGGTTATTGACTCCCATTTGGGGCATGAGTTAAATAGTCTCTATAATCTCTATAGTCTCTATAATATAAATAAATCTAATTTTTTCCCTTTGTAACAAACATGTTAAACTTTAAAATTTGAATCAAAACAATGTTTTTAAGAAGTAGATAGACGAAGTTGAAAGGAACCGTTAATTTAAACTTATTGTCAAAACGTTTGGTAGGCCTGTAGGCCTATAGTTGTGTATGATTTGGCATCAGATAGTCCTATTTGGTTTTGAAATTTATATGTTTTTGACAGGTATTATATTGTTGTACTGTGCAAATCAACAAAACACGATAGGTGATTATTTATTTTCCCTGAATGTACAATTGTGCTCTCGAGAATTTCAATGTCGTGTTGAATTAATGATTATTTTGAAGCTATGATTTGGAAAGCGGCGTTGAAAATGATGTCTCCGAGGGCTTAAAATCGCGTGAATGGATGAAGTAAACTAATGAAAAGATAATGAGAATGAGCGTGATGCAGGAATAATTTTAAAACACAATGTGGGGCGGTAAACAAATATTTGCATGACTTTTTATATTAAATACCTACAAATGAATTCAACTTTTTTTTAAAGAGATTCGTGACAATATTATAATTGTATTTTTTATTGAAATAAAATTCCCAGATTAAAAAAGGATCAATAGCTTTGCATTGTGAATATGTAAGCTATTATTGAGCTTTTGCAAGTTTTAAATTCCAAATAGGTCTAACATAGATTTTTACTTTATTTGTATTTAGGCCTTTCCGAAATCATTAGTATGAAGTAAAAATTAAAATATTTAAATTGCTGTAACATAATATTACTATATAATATTAGTATGTGTATGTCTAAACACTCACATCTCCACATGGAGCAAGGGTGCTCCCTCGCCGGAGTTATTTAACCAAAGTAAATTATTTATTAAATAAAACTATCAAAGTTTTATTTTATTATTATTATTATTATTATTATTATTATTATTCAGGCTTTTACAATGAATATACTTACATTTTTCCGGTACCCATGTTCACAGTTAACTGCACATTTGTTTCAACACATTTTTCCATTCTTGTCTGTTCATCCATATATCTTCGTCTATTTCCCATTCCCTCTTAGTTTCATTGATTCCCTGAATCCACGTAATATTTGGTCTATCCTTCTTTTTCCTTCCCTGTGGTTCCCAATCCATGATTATCTTAAGTAGTCTTCCTTCTTCCATCCTTCTAATGTGTCCGTACCAATTTAATTGTTTCTTCTTTATAAAATCTAACATTGAATACTGTACCTGCATTTTTTCTTTTATATATGAATTTATGATTTTGTCCTTCCTGGATATTCTTGCAGCACGTCTCCAGTAGTCCATTTCAGTGGCGAGTAATTTTTTTTTATTTGTGCATTTAAAGCCCACACGTCAGCTCCATAGGTAATAATGCTTCTGATTATTGTATTAAAATGGTTTTTTTTTTGTTTCTTTGAAGATATGTTTGTCCCATACTATTCCATTTAGGGCAGATATAGCATACTTTCCTATATTGATCCTGTTTCTTATCTCTGTTTCTTGTTTTCCATCTTTAGTAATTTTAATTCCCAATTACCCCCTCAGGGGTCCTCATCTAGGGGATATGTGGATGGCGACCACAAGGTGCCCAAGCTGAGCAAAACATTTCTTCCACTTACTTGTGTTTTGCACTCTTTTAACTTTACTATCTAACCTCTCTTGGTTAACTCTTGTTTTTTTTCGACCCCGACGCTATTAGGGCATCCGAGGGCTAGGGAGTCTTTCCTTTCTTCCATTTCTTCTTTCCTTTATTTTCTTTTCTTCTCCAGAAAAGCCTGACCAGAGGCTATAAGATGGCAGCCCCATCACTGGTCTTGCCTTCCTTTGGCCAGCAACCAATCGAAGGGACTATTATTATGCTTTCAAGTCTTATATGAGAATTTCCCGGAGGGAAAATTTTCTATAGGATCGTAACAGGCCTTGGCCTAATACTTGGAAGGAAGAAGAAGAAGAATTCCCAATTACTTATATTCTTCAGTGTATTTAATTGTCCCTAAATTTTCTTCTAGTATTAAATCTTGAGGAAGTTTTATTTATTTATTTTCATAAATATTTATTTTAGTTAATATTCATGACAGCTGTTTTGATATACTGCATCTCCTTCAGATGTATGCCACAATACAAATACATTTTCTTATTTGTATAAACAAGTGTGATTAAGCTACATTTTACAAATAAAATAATGTATAAAATATTTTTTTAATTCAATAACCTATTGCTCTTCTTTAATTAATTTATTTCTAGAATTTCTAAGAGATCTAGCTTTCTTCCTTTGTTACAGACATTGAAATAAGTGGTTAGCGTATTTTGAAGTATCTAGCCTATATTTCTATTATGTGCTCTCATATGTTCTTTTATAGGAAAAATAAAGTCTTCCAGTTTGTCTTGTGTAGACATTGTCGCATGTGCCACACTCTAACTTATATAGCCTACACCTGATAACTGTTACTTTTTTACTTTAGTCTTGTTACTTTTAATTATATTTTGTAAAGTTTATTCGTTTTAAACGCCACATTGATGATCAGCTTTTCAAGTGTTGGATATCTTCACAGTAATATAATGTACGGTTAAAAACTATGAAATAGTTACCTTGTAGGTCCGTCTACTCAACTTAAGTTGTTTTAAAACTCTGTAGGCCTTTCTGGACTAGTCCCATCATCAGCAGAATGAATTAGGTCCGTACTTGTCCCTTGTTGAAGCACTGACTACATTGTGAGTATTTTTTACAGATGATTGTGTGGACTGGGCGTGTTTTCATTAAGAATCAGATTGTTGTCGATTTAGGATTGCGATTTCCTCCAGTATATTTATCCTCGTTGGAATGTTTTCTCTATGTAATATTGTGAGGGTGTTATCGATGTTATGCATATGGTGTCTGGCCTGAATTGCATGTTTTGCGTAACTTTATTTTCCTCCATTATAAATAAAATCTCTGAAATGCTCATTGAATCTATTGTATCTTCTTCAGATGTATGCCACAATATAAAGTTACATTTTCTTATTTATATAAACAAGAGTGATTAGGCAACACTTTAAAAATTACTAGAATTTTAATAGTACGTTGGATATTTTATTGAGAACTGAGCCTATGTATGACATTATAAAATATTTATTTATGTCTTTATTAGGTGGAGAAAAAACTTTTTTAAAAGCTTTCCTGTAACAAATTTTCTTAATTAAATTGTCTATAACTGTAGGGTAGTAACTATTATCGATAGCAAATTGTTTAATAACATTCAACTCCTTATTATATTCCAAGGCTGAAAGAAGAATATTTAAAAAGTCTATGAATGTAACTATTAGAGGCTACTATTTTACGAGTATATGGGTGAAGGGAAGAACTATGGACAATAGTATCAGTATGAGACGGTTTGTGAAAGATGCCAAAACTCAAGCTTATTATGAATGTGTTTTATTGATAAGTTCAGGAAATTAATACTATTATTTGCTTCTAATTCCATTGTGAAATTAACACTTTTGTGAATGTTATTAATACAGTTTAAAAAGGAATTCAATTGTCTTTTAGTTCCCATGAAGCCTGCTAAGCTATCTACATAATTTAATAATTAATAAAGAATATTGATTTTCATCAAGTAAATGCCAATTCAATTGATAACAAAGTAAATGAGTTACGCTTATTTATCTCATGTATATATATATATATATATATATATATATATATATATGTGTGTGTGTGTGTGCGTGTGCGTGTGTGTGTGTGTGTGTGTATCCATTCATAGTAATTCTGCCCAAGGGCAGGTCTTTCACTGCAATCATAGCATTTCCATGCTATGCTTGCAGCTTTACTAGGGAATTTTAGGTGTGGTAGCTTCCCGTTGCTTTCCACACCCGTGAAGGATGATGATGATGATGAGGAGGATGATGATGATGATGATGGTCGTCATATGATTACGGGGACCGTTTGGGCCTTAAGGTTTTCCTGACATTTGTCTTACAGGTGAGGAAAAACCCCGATAAAAACCTCACCCAGAAAAACTGCCCCGACCGGGGATCGAACCCGGGCCCGCTGCGTGATAAGGCAGCATGCTATCAGCGGTGGACCATATATATACAGGGTGATTACAAATGATTGGAGCGATTTCATGATTTTATGGTAGCTGTAGTATTCGACATATTTTCACGAACTTTTACAGATACATAGAGCAACTTCCCAGGTTTTTTTGAGATGTTACAGGTGCTCCATATGCTCCCCCTTGGTGATTCTGCAGATATCAAGTCTGTAATCAAGTTCGTCCCATACTCGACGTAACATGTCCCTATTAATTTGTTCAAAGGCATTGATTATGCGAGCTCGCAGTTCTGGTAAGTCTACTGGTAAAGGAGGCACAAACACTGAATCTTTCACATACCCCCAAACAAAAAAATCGCACGGCGTCAAATCGGGGGAGCGTGGAGGCCATGACAACAATTTCTGATCATTCTCTCCACTGCGACCGATCCATCGGTTTGGCAATCTCATGTTTAAAATTCACGAACATCGTGATGGAAGTGTGGTGGAGCACCATCCTGCTGGTAGATGAAGGTCTCACTGTCGGTCGTCAGCTGCGGCATGAGCCAATTTTCCAGCATGTCCAGGTACACGTGTCCTGTAACGTTCTGCTCGCAGAAGAAAAAAGGGCCATAAACTTTGAACTGAGAAACCGCACAGAACACACTAACTTTTGGGGAGTCGCGAATGTGCTGCACAATAACGCGGGGATTTTCTGTGCCCCAGATTCGCACATTGTGTTTGTTCACTTTGCCATTCACAAAGAATGTTGCTTCGTCACTGAAGACAAGTTTCTCACAAAAACCATCCTCATCCATAAACTGCTGCATTTGTGTACAAAATTCAAACCGATCACTTGTCAATGGGCGTAAGGGCTTGTAGAAATTGCAAGTGGTAAGGTTTATGCTTCAATCTTTTCCGCAAGATCTTCCAAACGGTCGGTTGTGGAATGTTCAGCTCTCTGCTCGCTTTTCGTGTTGATTTCTGTGGGCTACGTGTGAAACTCATCCGCACACTCTCAACCTTTTCTTCACTCACTGAAGGACGACCCGTTGATTTCCTTTTACAGAGGCATCCTGTAGCTTTAAATTGCGCATACCATCGCCGAATGGAGTTGGCACTCGGTGCATCTTTCTCGAACTTCGTTCTGAAGTGTCGTTGCACAGTTATCACAGATTGAGTTGAATGAAATTCAAGCAGCATATGCTTTCTCCTCGCCTGTCGCCATCTTTGATAACTGCTGCGCTCTCTCGGTTTAAAGCTGAAACACGGCTGCGAGAGAAAACAAAAAAAAACCTTATGAGTTTTTATACATAACTTTAAAGTTCTGTGAAGATATGTCAAATAAGATCGCTACAATAAAATCATGAAATCGCTCCAATCATTTGTAATCACCGTGTATATATATATATATATATATGGGGCACGCCGTAGCGTAGTGGTTAAGGCACTGCGCTACAAGCCAGAAGGTCGAGGGTTCAAGTCCCGGTGGGGTCAGGATTTTTAAACTGACCCAGACCTTCTGGCGGCACTATGGCCCCGGGGTCGACTCAGCCTCTAACGGAAATGAGTACCAGACGCTTGTTCTGGGGTAAAGGCGGCCGTCACGCAGGGCTGACAACCCGGCTGACATCAAATGCCGATTGTCTAGAAATAGTGGGAGCCTTAACCTCCCACTACCCCAAAGGCCTCCTGAGGCCTGTAGTGGGAATACTTTACTTTTATTTATATATACCGGGTGCGGCAGCATAACTTCCTTTTTTAAAATGTGCGCCATTTAGTCGGTTGATGTCGTAGCGGAGCGCTAGTGGTCTCGTTCGAGAGGGGGGACTATAAAGTTTTGTCCTGACACAGTTCAGTCGCCATCATGCGTTGGAACAGTGAGGAGCGTGCGTTTGCCATTGAGGCCTACTTTTCGAGCGGATGTTCTGTGATCGCAACCCGGCGCGCCTTTCGGAATCGCTTTAATTTAGCCCCGTTGGCCCCTGTCCCGGACCGGAAATCAATTGTTACGTGGGTCACTACGTTCAGACAAACTGCAAGTGCGACAAGACGAAGAACTGGAGTCCCTCGGCCGATTAGATCACCTGAGAACATTGAGGTAGTGAGAGCTTCAATGTTGCGATCACCACGGCGTTCTGCGCGCAAACATGCGTCTGCCCTTGGACTTTCCGATCGTTCTGTAAGGAGAATACTTCATGATGATCTTCATTTCCATCCATACAAGATGGCAATTGTGCAGGAACTTTCTGAACGTGACTTCAATTCTCGGAGGAACGCGTGTGAGGTTCTTCTGGAAGTCATTCCTGAGGACGCTATTGTTTTTTTTAGTGATGAAGCCCATTTTCATTTGTGTGGATCCGTCAACAAACAAAAACATGCGCTACTGGGCTGACACCAATCCTCGACAATTGCATCAAAGGCCTTTGCATTCACCTAAAGTCACAGTGTGGTGTGCAATTTCCTCAAGTGGAATTATTGGTCCCTGGTTCTTTGAGGAAAATGAAGTCACAGTGACAGTGAATTCGGACCGGTATGTAAACATGTTACAGGAATTTTTTTTTTTTTTTTTTTCCCACGGCTAGATGAGTTGGACTTAGGGGACACTTGGTTCCAACAAGACGGTGCAACGGCACACACTTCAAGAGCATCGATGACTGTTTTGAGGGAACACTTCCCAGAGCGCCTTATCTCAATTAGGGGCGATTTGAAGTGGCCCGCCCGCTCTCCCGATTTGACCCCTTGTGATTTTTTTCTATGGGGTTATTTGAAATCCCGTGTTTATGTGAACCGTCCAAGGACCCTACAAGATTTGAAGACCAACATCCAGGAAGAAATTGCCAACATAACGCCTGCTATGCTGGCAGGAGTCATGACAAACGCCAGAAATCGGTTTACTCACCTACCTGATTTGATCTTCAAAACTGAGTAAAACAAAACTTTATGTATGTGCCTATATTATAAAAAACGAATAAAAATTTTCTGATTCATACAATGCATTTTATTAAGTTTTAAAAAAAGGAAGTTATGCTGCCGCAAATATATATATTTTTTTCAAATGCTAATCGAAACAACATAGATTTAACAGAAAACGCAATGGAAAGCAATAACAGAGAATACACGGTATTTCGATTTATCATTTTAAGTTATACCATTAATATGGTGTAGCGTCAGAAAAGACCTCCGGGGCCTTGAATGCAAATGTAATTTGTAACCATTAAAAAAGAAAAGTAACAACTTAAATACGTAGTAGATTGTAATAATATATTCTACACGCAAACCTCGTGCTTATAATTAATAAAGCTGTTTGTTATGAGCACATCTATCGATCATTCAGGAAACCTACCATTTTTGTATCTGTCAAGAAATGTAGGTTAATATTAGCATGTAGGTTTCGTAGCATCTCATTTCAATGTAAATGTTTATTGAAGTAGGTCCTACTGCATTAAATCTATTACTTAAAGAGAAAGTTGATCTTGAATTGCTAATGATTTTAAAATAAATATTGGCCACCTTAACGATAAATTAAAAAAAGTGTTCCTACTACAGGCCATAGGAGACCTTTAGGGTAGTAAGAGATTAAGGCTCCCAATTTTTTTTAGAGAGTCGGTACTTGATGTCAGCCGGGTTGTCAGCCCTACGTGACCACAATCTTTACCCCAAAACAAGAGTCTGGTACTTATTCCAGTTAGTGGCGGGAAGAAGGCCACCAGAAGGTTTGCGTCAGTTTAAAAAATCTTGATCGCATCGGGACACGAACCCTAGCTCTTCCAGTTTGTAGCGTATTGCCTTATTCAACTACGCTACAGCATGCCCCAACGATAAATTAACAAAAATAAAAAAATAAAAATACTGTTTGTCAAAATTAAGTTATAACTACTGAAATACTTCAATTTGTTCCTCTCTGCTTAATGAAATACATATTTACAATCTCGAAAAGTCTTATTTTTTTTAAAATTCATACTTGTTTATTTATTTTTTTAAATGGATGTTTATATACAATTAAAATTATATTATGAAATTAAAAAATTGTTACCTTGTAGGTCCGTCTCCTCAACTCTATAAAATATTAATTCTCTCTCGGCCTTTCGGGACTGATCCCATCATGAGCAGAAGGATCAGGATAGGCCTATATGTCTGTATCTATATCTATGTCCTGCTCCTTCTGCTCGTGATGGGACTAGTCCCGAAAGACCTAGAAATAATTAATATTTTACAAAGTTGAGAAGACGGAAATGCAAGGTAACAATTTTATACAGTATTCGTAGGAGATATGTACCGCGAATACAGAGACCGCGATTATGGAATGGTAATTTGTATGGGTATATAGGGGATACATTCCAAGGTTCCAAAATAAAATAAACATTATTAAAATAAAATCAATTAATGAGAGATTTTGAACAATTTTCCTTTTACTCGACATTATAAATTAGCAACAGAGCAGAAAAGACACGTGTTATTGAATCCAAATTATTGCAACAAATGACAAGTTGAAACAATAAAACACTGATCGTAGCGAGGACGGCATTTATCAACGGGCATAGCGACACGTGAAATACAGCGGCGGTGGCTTTTAACAACAAACTTTAGGCTTGGTGACAATAAGGTTTGTTTTACTGTGATATTAATTTGTCCATTTGATTTGAATCACTCTTTGTAAAAGCCGAATTGGCACGTGCCTGCAGTTAAAAAGAAAGTTGTCGATGCGTTAATAAAGGATACTAATCCTTCTAATATACCAACTGGATCCGCGAATAAATACATTTTTACCCGCGAATACAGGAACTGTGTCGTAATGATTTAAACCGCGAATAATGAAAACGCAAATAAGAGAACCGCGAATTAGGCGTTTTTACGATATCATAATTTCAATTTTGTGACTAATACCTCAAGTGAGTTTTACAATGGATTTTATTAATGTTTATATTGTATCTCTCAGTGTTTCCTCCCCCTCTGTGAAATCACTAATCATCATCATCATTAACAAGGATTAAGCCCAATGGCCTGTTCCGATCTCATTATGGGTCGAATTGGTCCTTCCATCTCTTCAATGGTCTTCCCAACAATCTTCTCCCTTTTTGGTTTATAATTATACACTCTTCTTGGTATGCGCTGTTCATTCATTCGTAATACGTGCTGAAGGTAAGCATTTTGATAGCATTTTATTCTTTCACAGATATTAAATATATTAAGTTCTGTTCTTATATCTTCATTTCTCTCTTTTATCGGTCCTTTGGTATCCTGCTATTGCTCTAAACATTTTAATTTCTGCAGCCTCTATTTGTTTACTATCTCCGATTGAGGGTCTTTCCACTTTTCAGCGGTTGCCCTTTTACCAGCCGGCTGCTGGCCCTTCACATCCACATGTGTCAAACACAGAGGTAGATGATCAACAGCCAGTGTAGGGGTGACATGTGGTTAGCATGTCGAGTCCCCCAGCCGTTATAGCTGGTTCCTCAACCTGGAGCCGCTACTTATTGTAGCTACCCAATTGCCTCACGATGCTGGGTGGGCACCGTGGAGACTCGAACCAGCGCAAATCCCGTAGCTCTGCGCCAAGGCTTCCTACCTTAACCGCTCGGCTACGGCGCGGGACTATCTGCCTTTGTTAATGTCCAGGTTTCACTTACATAGATAAGAGATGGAACTGCCAATACTTTGTAAAATTTTAAAACAGTTTATTTTCTAGTTTTATTCAATAAAGTACGTTTAATTGTACCACATAGACAATTGAATCATTGTATTTTAGTGTGTTTATCTAAATTTCTGTCATTACCTAAATGACATCCCAAGTAATTAAAATTCTGAACTTGGTCTATAATTACATTGTTTATCACTACTTTTGTTCTTATTGCACATTTTCCTTTCAGAGTTAATATTTTTGTTTTAGATGTAGATATTCTTAAATTGTATTTTAGAGAGATATTATTTAAAGTAAAATGTAATCACTAATCAGTAATGATTTTTTAATTGCGCGAACTCTTTTACATGCTTGCATATTCAACATAAACACAAATCGGAAGCTGCTTCGCAGATATGGTGCCATTTTAGTTATTTAAATATTCTGGAAATATATTTTTTTTTTCTAATTTTATTTAAAATGGCCATTTATTTTCAACGAAGATTAAAAATATCTTCAGTGATGATAAAAAATACATTTATAGGAAGCGTGGCCTAAATCTTATGATAGTCTTATTTATAGTTGATGAAAATTATATAAAGGTTTAAACCTAAGACAGAGGAATATTACAGGCAGCCACATGATTATATCAGCGATACTCAGGAGTGAAAAATAAAGTTTACTACATTTTACCTCATCAAGCCAGATATAATAAGAACAGTTAAGTCTCGTAGACTGCGATGGGTAGGACATGTTGCACGTATGGGGAATGAAAGACATGCATGGAAGCTTCTTGTGGGAAAGCCAGAGGGAAAACGCCCAGTTGGTAGACCAAGAATGAGGTGGGAGAATAACATTAACTATGATTTGAGGGAAGTAGATTATACAGGGAATGATTGGAAAACTTCAGCTCAGAATAGGGATGTATGGAGAGCTTATGTCCATGCGGCCATGAACCTACGGGTTCGATAGTGCCAGTGAGTAAGTAAGTAAGTAAGTACATTTTACCTCATCTGATATCTACTAAACTCTAAGAAATACTTCTCCATGCTTCATATATATTATTCGTATGATGAATGTCCTTAGAAACTACTAAAATTTATAACTCAATACCTAAAATTGTTCCTAAAACCTTATCTCAGCGTCATATCAGGGGATGGGTACGGGAATGCATGCTGAGGGTGATGTACAAAGGGAAGTATTCCTAAGACTGATTACGGTAGCCAAGAAGACTCAGCACGAATATTGTAAATTGGTCGGAACCAGGGTTTGAACGCATGATCTCACGAATAAGAGTCTGAAACGCTGCCGCTTGACCCAATTCGTTCGATCGATATATCCTAAGAAAGGCCGCCTAAATTGTGATGTAACTGTTACATCCTAAGGGCCTCAGTTCGATTAGACCTATCACATATACTTTTCTTACGGAATATATTGAGAAATAGGGATAACTAAAATAAGAAGTATGGATCAGATAAGAAACGAGGATATCCGTGAAGAACTGCAGATCTACTCCATAAAAGAAAATATATTTAATAACAAGATTCAGTGGAAAGAACATGTAGAAAGAATGGTATATTACCAAATAAAATCTTACATTATTTTCCGAGAGGAAGAATATAGGTCGGACGTCGACGGAAGAGATGGTCTTAGATCTATTAGTGAATACGGAACAGGCAACTTATACTTAAATCATGAAGTGAAGAAGAAGAAAAAAATAAGAAGTATCTCCAAGTCGAGAAAACAGCTGTAACGGCTGGGGACTCGAAATGTTGTTCACATGGTACACAGAGTGTCTGGATTTTCGTATACCTCCGTAAGGTACATATGGATGTAGATAAAGATTTAAATTATGTTATAATAATCATTATCATAATCTTTCTTGCCGGGTTTAAACAAGCTTGCCTGTTCCGTCTTCACACTGTTAGAACCATCTCTTCCTCAGACGTCCCACATCTCTTCTTCCTTGAGGTTGATAGTTATAAGCTAGTGCTGGGATTCTTTCGTTATTCATACGATCCAGGTGGTCTCTCCAATTGCCTTTATACTTTTCTATTTTCTCATTTAGGTTGCATATATTCAATTCGTCTCTTATATATTTATTTCTTATCAGATCCATTGTGTGTTTCCTTTTACCCTACGAAGGTACCTCATTTCAGCCAATTGAATCTTACTTCTCTTTCCTGTAATATCCAAGACTCACTACTGAACGTTAGTATCGGCACAGTCATTATCATAAGTAATGCCACGAGTGATTTCCAATTTATCTAGAGAATTTGGAAATCAAGAGTGGCATTTGTTAGGACTATTTAACGAATAAAATTAAGCTGTTTACTCACAAATCATTATTTAACTATAGTTATTTTTAAATATTTATATATTTAATGTAAATGGCGATGTTTGAAAACAAATGAGAAACGATTGGTACGCTTCATTTGCTTCTTTTGTTCATCACTGCAACCAGATCATATTATTTATTGCCAAAGGATCGCAATGTTGTAAGAATAATAATAATAATAATAATAATAATAATAATAATAATAATAATAATAATAATAATACTTCTTTATTTATTCTGGCAGAGTTAAGGCCATAAGGCCCTCTCTTCCACTCAACCAGCACAAATACAAATAAATATTCGACAAATATAGATATACACTATACTAATTATAAACAGTTAAAGATACAATAAATGTAGCAATGTAAATGTCATGTACAAACTACATTTTATAGGGTAATAACAATAATGATACGATAATAATAATAATAATAATAATAATAATAATAATAATAATAATAATAATAATAATAATAATAATAATAATAATATAAATATGATACATTATACGGGAAACACCAATTAATATATACATCTTACACTGGATAATAATGAAGTCTAGTTTAGAGCAAATATAAATTTAGATTTCTTTTAAAAGATGCCAATGTCCGGCAGCCCCTTATTTCTTGTGGTAGGGAAATCCAGTTGCGAGAAGTGGAGATGGTATATGACATGGAGTGATGTGATGTCCTATGTTGCGGTATATTAAGTAAGAGACTATGTTGTGATCTTGTGTTTAAGTTATGGTTTGAGGATAGATACTGGAAACGGGATGATAAATAATTGGGAATCGAGGTATATAGGATCTTAAATAGGAGAATTAGACAGTGCGATTTTCTTCTCTCTTTTAGATGTAGCCATGAAAATTCGTGGAATAATGGAGAAATGTGATCGTATTTTCGAACATAGTCCCGCGCCGTAGCCGAGCGGTTAAGGTAGGAAGCCTTGGCGCAGAGCTACGGGACTTGCGCTGGTTCGAGTCTCCATGGGGGAAGACATTTTCTCATGGTATTTCGGCCAGTATGGGACCGGTGCCCACCCAGCATCGTGAGGCAATTGGGTAGCTACAATAAGTAGCGGCTCCAGGTTGAGGAACCAGCTATAACGGCTGGGGGACTCGACATGCTAACCACATGTCATCCCTACACTGGCTGTTGATCATCTACCTCTGTGATTGACACATGTGGATGTGAAGGGCCAGCAGCCGGCTGGTAAAAGGGCAACCGCTGAAAAAGTGGAAAGACCCTCAATCGGAATCAATCGCACCCTAGTGGAGAAATTTGTAACCAACGTTATAAGTATTAATTAATTTCTGATGTCCTATTGTAAATATGTCAATTACATTTTTCTGGAACGTCATTTCTTGGAAAATAACTCGTTTAAGAAAGTGCAAACAGTGGTTTCTTTTTTTTGTGGTATAATCAATTGTTACAAATGTTTTTATATTATCTCTTGTACGCGCTTTCTGCTGACATTCATGCACTATATATACAATCTGGTAGCCGTATTTGTTACAGGGTCGGTTACTGCAAAAATAAATAATGCTATGACCTATTCAGAATGTTAAAAAGGAGGTGCTTTCTTTATTATGATAAACTTTAGTTGGTAAATTTTAGGCGAAACTCGACTGTGATTGGTTGTAAATAAAAAATAATTGAAATGTGATTGATCATTCAATTCCATTTGGGGCATGAGTTAAATAGTCTTATAAAACTTTAACGTTGTGTCTTTTCGATCTTTATTGTGCAGAGTTGTATTTATTGAGCCACATACTGACTGAAATTTGTTCAATTTGGTTTCTAAGTCATTTTATAATGATGATTAATCAGTGATAATATTCGTATACATAGGCTATATGAATTATTAACAAATTTATTAATTATAAATGCATATTTATTTGAAGTATATATATAGGGAGGCTAGTAGGTCAAGGACTTTCTAAGTGTGTCATACAATGGAGTTTTTTAGGAGAATATAGGCCTGAAACGAAAAGCTTTGTACCTCATGAAGACAACAGAGTAGGTACTTAGAAATAAAACCAAATAATTTGCCCGCGTCCAGAAACGTCCAGACACATTTCCTCTCTCTTTCTTCCCTTCGTATCCCTGACAGCGTCAATCATATTCTCATATCTCAAGTTGCACTTTCTCGCGTCCCCACCCACGGTACTCCCCTATCCTCTTTCCCATCTGTCAGCTGAACTTAAACGTCACTAAACCACGCCCATTCGCGCACTAGCGGACAGATTACTTGGCTATAGCCTCCAATTGATATGAGAAGTAGATGTTTCGGTTATGAAAACAAACTATGTTTGAAGGACTATGATACGCTAGTCACATGACTTCATGAGTCCTCTATTGATCGGTGACAACATCTACTTCAATCGGCCTTGGATATTTAGAACTGAAGAGCCATGATGAAAGTTAGTAGATAAGAGGATCTATTACCAATTCAATGGTTTGATCCGTCAGAATAACACAATCATTGAAATTTATTTTGTCTTTTGAAGGAGGCACATGCGAGGAAAACGAGTAGGCCTATACATAAAAAAAAGTTGTAAGTAAATTACATAGCATGTCATGGTTTTGATGCACGGGACAGGATCACGCGCTTGGTAAAGGTCTTGTGACACACACAAAGAGCTCCAGCTAAAATCTACGTGTATTTATTATTAATGACCTGTCAAAATGCAGTATTAAGGGGCGTTTAGAACAGCGCCCGAGTGATTAATAACCAGCTTGATTGGACGTTATGTGGAGTTGCATGTGTTAGAACCACCTCCCCTCTACATCCCTTACAATTCACTCTCTTTCTACAGGTACAATAGCATCGAGTGAGTTGGCTCAGATGGTAGCGTTTCAGACTCGTATTTGGGAGGTCTCAGATTCAAACCCCGGTGCTGATCAAATGATTTGAGACGTTTTCTTAGTTTTCCTCTGTCATCAAGATAAATGCTTGGTTCGAATTTCATTTCGAGGACTTATTCCATGACATTCATTACTTCATGTATATATGGTCTCGTAGACTGCGATGGGCAGAACATGTGATGCGAATGGAGAATAAAATAGGGCAGAGTAGCTTCTTGTAGGAAAACCAGAGGGAATACGCCCAGTTGGAAGACCAAGAATGAGGTGGGAGAATAATGTTGACCATGATTTGAGAGAATACATTATAAAGGGGGTGAGAGGAAAACTTTAGCTCAGGACAGAAAGTGCGGAGAGCTTATGTCCGCGCGGCCATGAACCTACGTTTTAATAGTGCCAATGAGTTAATAGGCTATATATGCATATAATCTAGAATGAATAGAATGAAATAAAGAAAATTATGGATGTGCAAGAGAAGCCGGACATCATAGACATTATAGGAAAGAAAAGATTACAGAGGTATGGCTATGTCAAAAGGATGCTAGAGCACAGTTTGCCTAAACGTATTATGGAATGGATCCCAATGGAAATGAAGAAGAAAGGAAGATCAAGGAACACCTGGATAGAGGGTGTGTAAGCGGCTATTATTTTCAGAGGATTGGAAGAAGATCAATGGATGATGATGATGATGATTCATATATGTTATATTGTAGATTTTCGCGGATGTAAGTATGATTAATCACACACACACACACACACACACACACACACATATATATATATATATGTATATATACGTTCCACATGGATAAAAGAGTATTCCCATAGCGGGAGTTTCTTGACAAAACTAGTTTAGTTAGGCCTACATTTAATCTCTACAGATGTCAGTGAATGATATGTGATCAGTACATCGCCTCAATAAGACATCTAGTAGGCAACTGAGGTATTACTTGTCAGGGGGAAGATCAGTTAATTTTTGCGCAGAGGCACTAATTTAAGACTGAGGTTCTTTTACGAGCCCGAAAATCTTCAGGCTCTGGACCCACGGTTTAAAATCCATCCCGGCGGATTTTTCCCTTGATTTTTTACTTAAAAAACCATTGATACCGGGCGGACTTTAACTCACGACCCTTGGGACTAGAGGCAATATTGTAACCACTAGATCACCGACGGCGACATAATCAAATAAATGAGTCAGCACAACAAGTATCTAACACAATATATGAGCAACCTACTGCATGAAAACAAATACCGGTATGATAGATGCGATTACAACGCCTCTATAAACAAATTTGAAGTAGAAAATAAAACAGCTAATTGGTCTCAGTTTTTTGGTCTCAATACATTTCGAAATATAAAATAGGATTAGCCATACTGAAAAAATCGAACTGTATTGAGTGGATATAACCTGTGTTTTAATTCCGTTCTGTGAAGTTTTCTTCAATACTGTAGATCAACCTATAGCTCTCGAAATATTAATGCGTGCTTACAGGCCGCATCTCTGATGAATAATTTCAATATAATTGCTTTTAGATCTACATAGCGTATATATATATATATATATATATCTAGAGACTTTCAGTTTAATATATTTTAACATAATCTTTTACCAACATATCACATTTGTTTGAACAAAAATTTCAACAAAACTTCAGCGTACGTATGAAATTTGTAAAAAATCTTTCTTATATCGATAAAAATCTTAGGAAAACAAATTTATACAATTTAGGCCTACATTTCACAAATAAAAGAGAATTGAGAGTAGTTGCCGCCTTTATTTTATTCTCTTAAAACTCTCAATTAGATTTTTTTAACCAGCCTCATGGTCTTGGAGTAAGGGCTACTGCAGTTCATGAGATCCCGGTTTCTAATCTCCCTGAGACCATAGTAATTTTACCTTAAAGGTGAAAATTTCCTATAGTCGCCTGCTGCTCGAAAATCACTACGGGGACCGCTTAGCGTAACGTTCCCTTTGCCATAATACCTTAGAACCGTTCTATAATACCATATGCCTTTTCAATATATTAGGCCTATATACTGCGGAGAGGTTTGAAATTTAGTCACACATCTTGCGCACAAACTAAATATTACGAATTGTACACCACCAACTCTTCTAGTTCCGAGATCGAAAATTTTACAATTAAAAATTCCAACCCCGCCGGATATGAAACCACGAGCCGTTAGTCAGGAAGCGGGGATATTGCCCCACCTGACCTAGCGAGGTGGATCAATTTTATATTCTAAAATTTTGTATTTATTTTTTTAAATACTATTTCTAACAAAACATTGAATGCTTTGCTCAGCATTTGTGTTGGTACGAGGACAATGAAGATTCGTTACAGAAAATGATCTAATATTAAACAAATTTGAATGGTATCAAATATAATATATTTTATAGGCAGAGTGAGACAAATAACATACAAAAGTAGGAAGAAAGTAATACATTGTGATATATTAATGTGAGTAAGGCATATCAGTGAAGCAATGCACATCGATTTTTTTTTCTTGGCCTGTTTAATTTGCACCTCAGAGTATGTTGAAATAGGCCCATTGCATTATACAGGTGTTTGAGAATACAGACTCTTTTTAGGGATTGTTGAGGGGACTTAATAGATAAAGTTTTGATAAAAAAACTAATGTCCGAAAACGTAACATTTCGATTAAAATAGGTTTGAAGATCGAAACACAATGGGATGATATCGTGTGTCTTGTGTTTCAGAATAAGTATTACAGACTTCTAGGGGTTGTACTACAAGTGTGGTTCCACGTGACGACCCTGTTGTTCGTTGCAGAAAGTGTTCCTGAAAGGCATGTTTTCATACACACGCCCCATAAGACCTGTTGTGTGTGTTCAATAATTTCTGCTGCCGCCAGAATTCGTGCAAAAAGATCTTCCTCCTACTCGACAGATGTAGTACAACCCCTAGAAGTCTGTAATAGTTATTCTGAAAGACAAGACACACGATATCAACCCTTTGTGTTTCGATCTTCAAACTTATTTTACATCGAATTGGAACGTTTCCGGACATGGGTTCCTTATGAAAACTTTATCTACTATGTCCCTTTTACAATCCCTAGAAGTCTGTAACACCTATTCTGAAACATACTGTATAAAATGGTGACAAAACTTAGCAACAATTAGAGATGGAACAGTTCCTTTATAAATACGATATCAGAATATGGTTGATGCGACCAATATACATGACGCCTCAGGGAAGGGGTTAGAATAGCCTTCTGTACCGTCTGGATACAGTAACATTGCTGAACTGTGTTGTTTAGTATCCAGTGCAGTAGCATGTGGACTTATATTTCAATCCAAATGTTCAATCAGTTAGTGCGCAACTTTTATGTTCCACCCAAGTATACTTTGTCTATAAGTCTGAATTCTGCTCTTGTATTCATCTGACCGCAGTGCAGAGTTCAAAGTGACATATACTGTACTTATGGTTGGAAGGGGAGGTTTTATTTCTAGTAATGACTTTAACTCATGCCCCAAATGGGAGTTAATGACCAATCACGTTTCAATTAATTTTGTTTTACAACAAATCACAGTCGTGTTTCACCTCGATGTTTATCTACATCTGTTTATCATATTAAAGAAAGCTCTTCCTCTTTAATATTCTGAAAAGGTCAGAGCATTATTCTCCAGTGACTGACTCTCCAACAAATACATTGAATATAGCAAATAATGAACAGACTCCTTCGAACTACACATTTGATAATTGTGTGTTCAATAAATTTTGTTTTTTAAATAATAATTTTACAGAGTTTTCTCCTAAACAAATTAATTAACCTATAATGTTGGTTATAATATACAGTTTGATATGTTTCATTTTTTCTCCATTAGGGTGCACTCTTACAATATTGCAATCTTAGTGGGTTATCGCTGATTGCGATCCCATTTAGCAATAAATAATATGATCCAGTTGCAGTCAATAATCATAATCACACATTTCTGATTTGTTTTTAAACATCGATGTTTACGTTAAACATGGAAATATTTCAAAATACCAGTAACTATATTTAAATAGTGATTTTTGAGTAAACAGCTCAATTTTATTCGTTAAATAGTCCTAACAAATGCCACTATTGATTTCCAAATCCTCTAGATAATTTGGAAATCACTCATGAAATTATTTACGATAAGTACATTATAAAAGGAAGATATGCCTATATTCATTCAATACTTTTTATAGTAATTTTATACACCCGTTGAGATTATTATAAGGCCTACATAATATTAAAATAATAAAACTATTATCCGATATCTCAGTCATTCTAAACTGTTTAAATTAGGTACCTTTCCAACAGCTGAAGATCGAATATGTTGCGAAACGGCTTCTAAGTTTTTTAATTGAAATGTTTTATATTTGAGGACGACTGAGATCTGAGGTACAAATTTTATTACTTTAATATTTCAAATATACTTATGTTTTAAAAATCCATATAGAACTATCAAGTTAAATATTGAGGGAGGCATTTTAATCGTTTTCTCCTATAAATAAATTACAAAAGAAAATAAAATCAAACCAAGAGTACAGGGAAAGGACCAGATAAGTCACTTTTTTGTCGAAATGGAGTTTGTCGTTTCATTAGATTCTCCATAGAAAGTACAATCATTTAGAAATGTGAAAGAGTAAAATATACAGATTATTCGTGGGTAAATTTACTTCCAAAGTTTGGCATACAGATAAGGAAGTAGGCCCTACGAGTGTTGTGTAAATAAAAGTAGTTTTTGTAGTTTTCTTTTTTTTTTTCTGTACTCTGCAAATAAGGATGAAAAAATAGGATATCTCAGTTTTCTGTTAATTCAATTGGAATTTACGTGAATAAATTAGATCTAATGATGTATAAAATAATCGCAAGTAAACTATTATGTAATACAAATAATGTTATTAGAACATTTTTTCCATGAAGCTTGTTTGTTTAAGTTACACCTTTATAGCATCTGGAGTACAGGTGATTCTTATTTGTTATAATCATTTACAGCATGTTGCAGATTACATAACCTCTATATCTCCAAACATATGTATCTGTTTTGTTTCAAATTAAGTGGAATTAATTGGAAGTATAATAATTCATGTCAAATCCTTGGGAACAGAACATTCTGTTATAGTAATGCGTAATAGTTTTATACAATTTTGTGAACAAACAACCACTAACTGTTTTATGTGTAATTAGAATCATTGAAGGCCAAATTTTAGTATTAAGTTAAATAATAAAATTAGTACCTGTGATAACAGTCGTCCTCAACATTAAAATGCATTAAAGTTCTGAAGGTCTTTCAGAACTACTTGTTCCATCTTCAGCAGTTGGATTGGTACTAATTGTTTTCGACGAGTATACTAAATAGAACGTTGAAATGTTTAGATGTGTTCTCGTTTAGCACTTGTCATTTCTCATTTCTTTGAATATCTCGATGTCTTCTAAGATGTTTCTTTTATGGTTGTTACATTCTCTGTGTAATATTTAGAGTGTATTGTCAATTGTGCTGAATTTGCTTCGCAAAACTTGACTTTCCCTCGTTATATCTGAAGTCCATGAAATGCTCGTTAAATCTTAAATTAAAATTTCTGGTGGTTTTTCCGATATAAAATTTATCATAAGTAATGCCACGAGTTATTTCCAAATTACCTAGAGAATTTGGAAATCAAGAGTGGCATTTGTTAGGACTATTTAACGAATAAAATTAAGCTGTTTACTCACAAATCATCATTTAACTATAATTATTTTAAAATATTTATATATTTAATGTAAACGGCGATGTTTGGAAACAAATGAGAAACGATTGGTGGCTTCATTTGTTTATCACTGCAACCAGATCATAATAGGCTATTATTTATTGCCAAAGGATCGCAATGTTGTAAGAATGCACCCTAGTGGAAAAATTTATAACCAACGTTATAGGTATTAATTAATTTGATGTCCTATGATGTAAATATGTGAATTATATTTTTTTGCAACGTCATTCCCTGGAAAATAATTCGTTTAAGAAAATGCAAACAATGTTTTTTTTTGTATAATCAATTGTTACAAATGTTTTTATATTATCTATCACATGCGCTTTCTGCTGACATTCATGCACTATATATAGAATTCTTATACGTATTTCTTTGTGGGCCAGTCACTGCAAAAAAATGCTATGACCGACGGCGATGTTAAAAATGAGGTGCTTTCTTTATTATGATAAACTTTAGTTGGTAAATTTTAGGCGAAACACGACTGTGATTGGTTGTAAATAAAAGATCATTGAAATGTGATTGGTCATTGACTCCCATTTTGGGCATGAGTTAAAGAGTCACAACTATTGCAATTTAGTTTGTAGACTCTTTTATTATATATATATATATATATTATATATATATATATATATATATATATATATATATATATATTGTTTCATCTACTTTATTATAGATAATATTAATTAGTTTATTATTGGTTCTGTTTTTATGTTACTGTCGTGTTGCCTAAACGTTTTGATCAGTTTTATGGTGGCATTGCCTTTATACGTAAGGATTATCCGTTTAGCTTTATTTTCGTTGATTTCTTTAACACGTTTTGAATTTTAAAAGTATTAGCAACTTGTAGTAATAAAATTTCTCCGAAGTTATTAATCGTGAGATGTATTAAACGTTTAAATAATATAGCCTAAGCGAACATTTTAGGATTGGAATAGGCTCAGTCATTTAGTTTATAGGCACTTTGCTTTGTGGTCTATTTTACACGCATAAGTATTTAGCATATCAAACGGCGTTGTCACGATTTATTCACTAGAATACATTTTTACCAACTACAGATACTGCAAAAGGCAAAAATCTGAGAGCTGTTGCGATAATTAATTCTATCCAAGTGGAGAAGAAATGGAAACGTCATTTAAAAATGCGAAGGCATTATTGATAGAGAACTGTTTTCTGTTTTTGGTGATTGGAGCGGCGTCGTAGAAGTCTCTTACGACAACTCCCCGGCTCTACCTAGCAGTAAAAATGCATTTTTTTAAACCAAAGGGAAGCACTTGCTTTTGATGCCGCCTGTAAACTAAATGACTGAGCCGAATATACTTGGATGATACGAGCTTATATAAGCGACATTAGTGTTTAATAATTAAATGAGATAATAACAAAATCCTCTAATGTGACAGGTTGTTTAAGGAGTACTATAAGTGTAATACGCAGTTCATAAATGCAACTCTTTATTAAAACTTTGTTCATAGAATACTTAGTACTTTGTGAAAAGCGTAATTAAATTATAATATATTACATCAATTCAAAAACTAAATAAACTAAACTATTCCATAGCATGAAGAACGTAAGGGATATTAGGAGGGACCTTATGGTTGAAATAGATGGAAAAATGATAGAGACCAGCCTGTATTGAGATGGTTGAATTGTGTGAAAAAATAATGCAGATTTCGAAATAACTACCATGCAGATTAATGTAACAATCATGGATTTAAACGTACTATTTTCATGGAAGCAGAAATTTAATGTACTATATTTCCTCAACGTGTCTTACATCTCTGTAACATGGTTTGACGATTTTTAACATTCTATCTGATGGAAATTAATTTTTCAAAAATTCCTCATTCGAAAATTCCAGAGAGGTTGGAGAGAATAGAACGCACGACCGTCAACTCCAGAAGTGCTTGGCTACTCGGGAACAAACAATTTCAACATTCCTGTATTTTAATCCTTAAATTTGGAAATGTATCCTATAATATACATTGATTTAATTTATTTAATACTGTTTATAAAACAACAGAAAAACAAATGAGTAGAAATTACTTAAAGTTGTGTCAAATTACACTAATGTACAAGAATAACTTACAGTTTCTATGATTTTGTTTTCATTCTCTGTACATGGCCATACCATTTAAGAGTTTGATTTTTAATCCTCTTAACAGTCGATGTGGTGACATTCATTACTCTCCAAAGGAATTTATTTCTTATTTTATCCTGTCTTTTTTTTAAAGCTTCTTCTAAGATAATTAAACAATTAAAATTATTACTTAGGGTTTAAAAATTTGCTTGTATTCTACAACATATTTTATAAATGTTGATGCTAGATGGGCACGCCGTAGCGTAGTGGTTAAGGCACTGAGCTACAAGCCGGAGGGTCGAAGGTTCAAGTCCCGTTGGGGTCAGGATTTTTAAACTGACCCAAACCCTCTGGCGGCACTATGGCCCTGGGGTCGACTCAGCCTCTAACTGAAATGAGTACCAGACGCTTGTTCTGGGGGTAAAGGCGGCCGTCACGCAGGGCTGACAACCCGGCTGACATAAAGTGCCGATTGTCTAGAAAAAGTGGGAGCCTTAACCTCCTACTACCCCAAGGGCCTCCGGGTCTGTTGTGGGATCACTTTACTTTACTTTAGATGAAATAAGATTAATTAATTATGATAAATATAACTGTTAAACATGGCATTAAAGTTAACCATGAAACGAACTCGTAGTCCAACATACGAAGGCTATGCAGACCGTTGAGTCCAGTCGAATTTTCAACAGCAAAATCAGTATAACACATAATGAGGAGATCTGCAATTTTGATCTTTATCAGGTTATTCCCTTGGACGTCTCTAAGCCCATCTAATGTTTCACGGTTAATTAACAGTTTGGCAAGTTAGAAGAAAGGACTGTAACATCTCATTTCTACTGCGCCAACTGACAAATGAGACGTGAGAAGAGCCTGATGACGTACACCAATTACTGTTTCTAATTTTATTTCCAGGTGCGAGGTGTCAGGCGTCATCCCGGTCCATTTCCTTGACAATTCAAATCAGTTTCAACACTCGTACACACATAATACAGTCTACTTTCTGTACAAGTTTAATTATATTCACTTCATTAACGTTTTTCAAAGAGATACAAAAATAAAATTCTAAGCTCACTTTGTACTGGACTACGTTGAAAACTAGACATTAATTGAATCAGCCATTTTGAAAAGGGATCATCTACAGCTGCTGATCAAATTTTACAGGAGAGGAAGAAAAACTGATTCAACTTGTACAGGACAAATGCTTGAATCTGAAATTACTACTGAATCAAGTCAGAGAGTGATAAAGGAATGGTGTAGTTGATCCATTCTCACACGGAAACGATGAAAGTAGGTATCTAAACATGGAATAATGAAAGAAGTGAATTTCAGAAAAATTGGAGATGATCCCTTTTCGAAATGACTCATTTAATTACAAGTAGTTGTGTTTTATTTTGTATCTCTTTTTTTCTGGTTTATAAAATGGTTGGAGGGGTTTTTTTAATTCACGATATCATCGTCATCACCGTCCGGTATCATGGCAGCTGCCGCCGTCTTCCGGAAATCAAACGCCTTCCTCTCTGTCCATCCATTGATCGTCCTCCAATCCTCTAATATTCATAGCCGCTTGTACCCCTTCTATCCAAGTTTTCTTCGATCTTCCTCTCTTCCTTCTTTCCATTGCTGTCCATTCCATAACAATTTTAGGCAATATTTGCTCTGGCATTCTTTTGACATGGCCAGACCACTGTAATATTTTTTTTTCTATAATGTCTATGATGTCCGACTCCTCTGGTACACCCATAATTTCCCTTAGTTCTTTATTTTCTATTCTATCCATTCTAGATTTTCCAGCTGATCATCTTAAAACTTCCATTTCTGTATTTAAAATTCTTTTCATTTCCCTGGTAGGAATTTGCCAAAATTTCGGCACCATAGTAAAAATGCTCTGAATTATGGTTTGATATATTTGCAATTTTCTATTTTTTGTAATATTCTTGCTCCACCAACAGAATTTAAATTATTTATTGCTTGTTTTGTTTGTGCGATTTTAATTTCCACGATACAGTAACAAAATTTTAAATATGATGTGGACTTTGATCTATTCTATAATTCTGCTCGAATGCAAGTTCTTCACTGCAATTAATCATGGCATTTTCATGCTATGCTTTGCAGCTTTACTAGGGAATTAGCCTCTAGGTGTGGTAGCTTCCCGTTGCTTTCCACACCTGTGAAGGAATATGATAACGATAAGGATGATGATGATGACGATGGCCGGATGATTTTCGGGACTTTAAGCTTCCTGCCATTTGTCTTACAGATGAGGAAAAATCCGACCTCACCCTGTCCCGACCGGGAATTGAACCCTGGTCCACTGTGTGACAAGGTAGCACGCTACCTATGATTTGATATTGACATTTATATTTCTTCAATCACTTGCCAGAAGGAGAGCGATATAAATTAAACGTAACAGAATACTCGTACTATGATAATGCAACAATAAAGAATGTAAAAGACAACTCTTGAGATGGGAAAAGTAACCCAGGAAAACCCCGTAAAAGATAGCGGGATTTTTTCTTGAATGAAGAGGCTTGGTAACGTATCGGCCAACTGATAAAAAATCATCTTTAAAGAACAAAAATAGAACCAGTTATGAGCGGAAAGATAATATTTTTTCCTAAAAAAAAGTTTTTGTAAACTATGAATTTCTAGTTACTGGAGTAGTCCTTTGATTAGAAGTTTAGAAGAAGCTTACGATAAGTAAGCCATTGTATTATAACGATTAGCAAAGTTATACATTTCTTGTATGCATTGCGAGCTTAGGCCTATACGAAATTTATTATTATCACGATTTTAACCGAAATGTGTATAAACTATGTATATAAATTACACTCATTAAATAATGGATTTTTAGGACGGAAAAAAACCAAGGAGCAAGTCCTCCGGGAGGGACTTCAAGCCGTGGGTCCCGACTCTGAAGATTTTCAGGCTGGTAAAAGATCCTTAAGCCTGAATTAAAGGCCTCTAAGCAATATTTACCGAATTTTCCCGTCCTAGTACTACCTTGGTTTCCTAGATGCCAATATGAGGCGGAACGCTGACCACGGACCACTCAAAGGACATCTATATGAAAACAAGTGTAACTAAATTAGTATGGTTCAAATTCTTCCCAATAGGTGGAGAGCGCCTAAATATCTGTTAAGGGAAACATGGGCTTACAAGATGAAGAAGAAATATAACATAATATATAACTTAGTAGAACTATACACACACACACATATATATATATATATATATATATATTATATATATATACAATCTCAAATAAATATAAAAAATAAATAGATACATGTGATTTTCCTCAGAAAACGGCTTAATGTCCCTATCGAAAGATTTGATCCTCGATTTTTCCATCCTGAAAAAATCAATCGACCCCGGCCCGGTTTGAGGCCGCGGCCCTCGGGACGAGAGGCAAGTAGCATAAACTCTAGTCCACCTGGGCCGAATCAAAATCTTTTATGTCTTATAAGTTTCTCATAATTTCAGGCCTCCGTAAATTGTCTAATTTAATTTGTGTTAAAATAAATTGTGCAGTTTAAGATCTCCATTACTGTTAATTTTCTGACGGAGAATTGGAAGAAAATAACGTTATAACATCTAGGAAAGACCATACTATCAAATTATGATTCCAGCCACCTCCTCTTTATTAAATTTGAGATGGATTTAGAAGGAGAAGCTTTTAAGTGAGAAGGCGCTTTCCTCTAACTAATACCGGGGAAGAGGCGTCTGGAATTCTAACTTTCCTATCACAGTTTATCGGAAAAGCGACATTAACTTAAAACTGTAGCCTCTTTTTCTCATATCGCATGAAATCACAAACCTAAATTAATAACTGCATGGAATATAAATACTCATATTTCACTAACATTTGGATTTATTAGGCCGTTATATATCGACATATTTTTAGAAGTTTGAAGCTATTCTCATATTATGACTTTAGAGCTATAAATGAAAGACACCTTCCTTCTATGCATCCTAATCGTCTATCGAATTAAGAAAACTCCAAGCGCGACAGTCCTAGAAGGCCCTTGGCCTACAAGCCGACAGCTGGCCTCACATCCACATATGTTAATCACAGAGGTAGACGATCATCTAGCTAGTACTGAGGTTATATGTGGTCAGCATGTCGGGTCCCCCAGCCGTTATAGCTGGTCGTCTCAACCTGGAGTTCTACTTATTGTAGTTACCCAAATGCCTCATGATGCTGGGTGGGCACCGGTCCCATAATGACAGAAATTCCATGATAAAATGTTTTCACCCATGGGGACTCGAACCAGCGCAAGTCTCGTAGCTCTGCACCAAGGCTTCTTGCCTTAACCACTCGGCTACGGCGCGGGACTATAATTTAGAAATAATATTGGCTATTGGGAATCGGAAGATGTCAAAGGCATTAATCAACCGATGATGTATCTATCTATATTGTAAAAGTGAAACTATCGTTATCCTTAATGGATAATTATTTTTAGCTGTAAACTTTGATATTTGCATGATTTCTGTCTTTCTTTACCTTAGTTTAACCTCTCCCTTTATAGGTGCTTTTACAATCCAATGCTAATATATTTACAGTGATCTGACAATCATTATCATTTTTTCCCAAATATTTTCACTAAGAACAACCAAGTCTATTACAAATAATTTATAATGTGCTTTTTAAAATATCAAGGCGTCTCTAGGAGAAACTCTAAGCTTTGTGACATCGATAAGAAATTACTGCTATATATATATACGTCCACCGTTGTGGTCACGCAGCGGGCCCGGGTTCGTTCCTCGGTCGGGGCAGTTTTTCTGGGTGAGGTTTTTATCGGGGGTTTTCCTCACCTGTAAGACAAATGTCAGGAAAACTTTAAGGCCCAAACGGTCCCTGAAATCACATGGTCATCATTATCATCATCCTTAACATTATCATCATCATCATCCTTCACCGGTGTGGAAAGCAACGGGAAGCTACCACACCTACAATTCCCTTGTAAAGCTGCAAGCTTAGCATGAAAATGTTATGATTGCAGTGAAGGACATTTATTTTAATATTGTCTCTCATCTGATTTCTTTTTCTGCCTCTAACCTTCTTTCCGTCAGCAGGCAGTTTCTTCTTAACCAGTGGCGAATCCAAATTATTTTCTTCTTCTTTGTGAGTTCAGGCATTGTCCTTCCTTCACCCACTCTGTCTAGCATATCTTTATTTTCTATTTTGTCTATTCACTTTGTACGTTCCGTCGTTCTCCATATCCACATCTCAGAAACTTCCAGTCGCTTTTCCTCATTCCGTCGTAATGTCCAAGTCTCTGCACAATACAAAGCTACTCCAAGCGCGACAGGCCTAGAAGGCCCTTGGCGTACCAGCCGGGTGCTGGCCTCACATCCACATGTAATAATCACAGAGGTAGGCGGTAATCTAGCCAGTGTTGGGGTGACATGTGGTCAGCATGTCGGGTTCCCAGCCGTTATAGCTGGTCTTCTCAACCTAGAGTGGCTACTTATTGTAGCTACCCAAATGCCTCACGATGCTGGGTGGGCACCGGTCCCATACTGGCCGAAATTCCATGAGAAAATTTCTTCCCACATGGGGGCTCGAACCAGCGCAAGTCCCTTAGCTCTGCGCCTTAACCACTCGGTTACGGTGAGGGACATACAATGCTATACTCCACAGAAAACACTTGACTGGCCTCTTCCGTAACGTATATAATTTTGTAAAATTTACTTTATTGTTATTATAATTTAATCTTATTATAATTGCATTTATGTACAGAGCTATATGCTACAATATTTAAGCTTAAATAAAAAAAAACATTCTCAATTCGTGTCCAACTCAGGGTCGTGTCGAGGGGATGAGCTCTCTATATAGAGGCCTGTGAGTTAGTAGGGTGCCGACCGGCCACGCCTGACTCACCATCGCAGGGCAGATGAACGAAGTGAATCGAAATGGATGAGTTGAGTATAAAGAAATGGTAGAATGCAATTGCGGCAAGGGAAAACGGGAGAAACCCCGAGAAAAATCTAACCAAGCTCCGTTTTGTCCACCAAGAAAATCACATGGAGTGACTGAGATTTGATCTCTTGACCCCAACGGTGAGAGGCGAACTTCTAACCTCTTGCGCCATGGGGCCGCCTATTTAACTTTAAATATCCATCCATAGTAATTCTGCCCGAGGGCAGGTCCTTCACTGCAATCATAGCATTTTTCGTGCTATGCTTGCAGCTTTACTAGGGAATTATAGGTGTGGTAGCTTCCCGTTGCTTTCCACGCCGATGAAGGATGATAATGATACGGATTATGATGATGGCCAATGATTTTCGGGGACCGTTGGGCCCTAAGCTTCCTGACATTTGTCTTATAGGTGAGGAAAAACCCCGAAATACCCTCACCCAGGAGCCTGTCCCGACCTGGGATCGAACCCGGGCCCGCTGCATGACAAGGCCGCACGCTACCTCGAGACTACAGCGGTGTACTAGCTTAAATATAAAGCAATAATTTTATGAAAGGCGAGCAAGAAAATGAAGTGTAAGAGATAAAGAAATAACTACAATCAAATGAAAAGGAAGCTATGTGTTAAGGATAAAAGGAAGATTAAGAGAAGGTTAAGACAGAAGGGTGGAACCACACAGAGGGAAACACACGTCAGTATGAGTTAAACAAATGGAGAGAAGAGCAGCGGAACAGGACTTAATGTTTTGTTGAGAGAAGGGGGTTCATTCGTCCCCTAATCACTCAGCATGTCAATGTTGTCAGCAGGTCGGCTTGTTTCCTTGTAGAGTGGCGGGAATCCCCTCCCGATGATGGATACACATCAACACACCCGCTACGGATTACCCAAAACAAGTCACAAAAACACGGCCATCATTCGTTATACATTACTCTACCTTTATCAGTTTGTATTCATTTCAAAGAGCTTCATTTAGCAGGATTCAGTTCTATAAAAGTGTTTAAGGATTGTTTCATGCACAATCTTCATCATAATCATCATAAACAATCAATCAAATTATATTTCCAGTGAACGGGAGTGCAAAATATGTTTGATAAAATTTTAGGGTGAGATGAAAAATTATATACACCATTTAACTCATGCCCCAAATGGCAGTCACTGACCAATCACATTTCAATGAATTTTGATTTACATCCAATCACAGTCGTTCTTCACTTCGATTTTGTGACTTTCATCCCACAAATTGGCTCCCAGATTGTTTATATAGTGCACGAATATAACCAGATCCTGCTTGCGAGATATAATAGAAAAACATAGCAATTGATTATACCATAAAAAAAAAAGAAACCACTGTTTGCACTTTCTTAAACGTGTTATTTCCCAGGAATTAATGTTGCAGAAAATATAACTGACATATTTACATCATAGGACACCAGAAATTAAATAATAACCTGTAATATGTTTAACCTTTTCTTCATTAGGGTGCATTCTTACAATATTGCGATTCTATTTGGCATTAAATATGATCTGATTGCAGGGATGAACAAATGAAACATAACGTTTCTCATTTGTTTCCAAACATGAAATATATAAATATTTTAAAATAACTATATTTAGGTCTAAATAATGCTTTGTGAGTAAACAGCTTAATTTCATTAGTTAAATAGTCCTAACAAATACCACTCTTGATTTCCAAATTCTTTAGAAAAATTCACTCCTCATTTCGTGAGCCGTGAAATCATTCGTGGCATTACTTATGAATTTTTTTGAAAATCATGTTCTGGCAGAAAGCAAGTGGTTATCAGACTCATTCTAATTCCGAGGTTCCTAGGTTAAATCCAGCTGTGGTGCATAGATATTTAAGGACATAAACAGTTTCTGATATTACGAGTACTTCGGAAGAGACGTAAACCTGTGAGTCCTGGGTCATAACTTTACGGCACGTACTTAAGCCTCAAATAAGATATCTCTGGGTACAATTAGTAATTCCTCCCATTTCGTTTCGTTTTTAAATTTTTCTGTGCGATTATTTTTTTTACTGAATTACGTGCGATAAATTGAGAAATGGTACTTTTTACTTTGATCGTCTATAACTTCCGAACAAGTAATCGTAGAACATTTCTACAATGTGATTCGGAAAGCTGAGGAAATGCGCTTTCAGAGCCTTCATCGAATATTTGGTGAGAAACAAATTCATTGCCAGATTTGAATTGCAACACTGATACCGTAACTTGAACTGTTTAAAAAACGTCTTGTAAATTACTACATTCTTACCTATAATAATGGACTGGAAGCAACGGAAAGAAACGGAAAGACGTGGAAATACGTTCAATCGCCATGAGTTAGTATTATAATTTTCTTTTAATTGAATGGAAGAAGATAGAATACCAAAGAAGATGATTGATTGGAAGAGGCAGCCCTAGGGAACGTTGGATAAATGGAGTGAGGAGAAGAGTGGAAGCTAGATATTTGAAGGAAGAAGATATTTAGACAGAAACCTCTGACAACAAATCACTTTGGGTTGAAGGAGAACTACTGTAGTGTGGAATATTCATAAATAAAAAAAAATATTAATATTATAACATGGTTACACGCCTAAACAGTTCTTAGAGGATTATTCCTGAGTATCTAAAGTTAGAAAACAATCGTAGAGAATCATGATATTCAAATCCTGGTGGCGATTTATCTGAGTTGATTTTCCATGATTTGTCTCAGAAGACAAGAGAGAAGATGGGATGGAATAACATTGCCACAATCCTTTCTACTATTAATCTTCATTGAATTTGAATGAGGCTCGAATAAAGGCAACAGTTATATCACTATTTATGTAAGGCCCATATATATATATATATATATATATATATATATATATATTAAACGCGTTACGACTAAAATGCGTCTCCAAATAAAATTTTAAAAATTATAACTATTTCTATTATAATTGCTCAGAAAAAAAGCCTTATAAAACACGTCCGATGAGGTGGAATACCATGAAATGTAGATAATAATAAAAAAACATGAGATGGAAGTCCTAGGAAGAATATAATGCACTTAAAACATGGAAAGCTAGGAACAGATGGAGACTGATATATCGAACAGCCTCCTAAAAATAATTATTCATATAGCCTAATTAGGGCATTGGGGATGATACAGTGATCACAATTTCTTCAAGAATTGAAACACATTTGTTATGGACCATATATAAACAAGATTAAATCGCAATAACATCTTCAACATATGGGGAATATGTATCCTCGAATTTATTTTTTTAAATTACCGTTCTGAGGAAAATGATCTTTAAGAAAGCCATTAAACTCGTTTTAATATATAGAAGGCAGATAATGATGATGATGATGATGATGACAAAGAAAATAAAATAGAAATCTATACAATTTTACAATTTTTATATTCTATTCTATAGTGTTCTGCTCTAGGTCAGGTCTTTGACTGCAATCATAGCATTTTCATGCTATGCTTTGAACATTTACTAGGAAATTATAGGCGTGGTAACTTCCCGTTGCTTTCCACACCGGTGAAAGATGATGATGATAATGATTATGATGATGATGGCCGGATGATGTTCGGGGACCTTTTGGGCCTTGAAGCCACTTCAGATTTGTCTTACAGGTGAGGAAAAACCCCGGAAGAAACCTCACCCAGGAAGCTTGTCCGGAACGGGGATCGAACCCGGACCCGCTGCATGACAAAGTAGTGTACTACCTCGAGACCCCAGCGGTGGACAATTTTTATATAAATAAGACTTTTATATTCGTATATCATTTCATACGGAGGCTTTGACCAGAAAATTCTGTTTCTAATGCTACATTTGAAATCTTAAAATCCCATATGTCACTACTGAAGCTTTTGCAAACATGAAGCTTCCAACCGAAATGCCGAGAGCACGGAGAAGGGAAAAGCTGTTACCCCTCCTACTGAGGATGATACTAAATGGAGAAATATGACAAAGTGCTTCCTTCATCATAATTTTAATTCAGAGTGAAAAGGGGTTAAACGTAATTCTAGTTAGAGGATGCACATATCTTTCAGCACTTGACTGCGGAATATGTAGGATGTGGCAGGAAAGATGCTGCGGTAATGAAGATTTATCTGCGGTTTCCTCGGCTGTTACTCTATGAACCAGCCAGACAGGAGAGACATAGGAGACAGCTCCTGATGGATGGTGGCCATCTCCGCCAACAAATCCCTGCCTCCCTCCACGCTTCACACATAATTACGGAGGCCTTGCTTATTCCCTGCTTTCCTCCTCCTCCTCCTCCTCTGGACCAGTAACTGTATATAGTAGTTCTGTATTGGTTAACTGTCATGCCAGACGCTATACTACAATATCCTAGTCGACATATTGCTTTTACCCTGGTTCACATTATCAATACCAGTAATGTAATGTAAAGGGGCCTGAACAGTTTTTATGCTATTGATTGACTTTTAGAATGTTTTTAATACACGCAGTTTTCGTATTTTACTTATTGATTTCATATTCAAATGCCTATAAAACCGCAGTTAATAAGCAAGTTAGCTCAGATGGTAGCGTTTGAGACGCATATCCAGACGTCCAGGGATCAAATCTGGTGCCTACGAATCAGGGCTCAGTTCATAATGACGGCCATTCCATAATAAATCAATGACATTACATCAGGGATCTACACAAAACAAAATAACTATCATAATAATAGTACTTTCCTGTCTACTATATAGGCTACAAAGATTATAGATGCGATATGACTTAAAACGTTAAAGTGTAAAAAATTAAATAAAAGCTTGTTAAATTAATGTTTATTGGATAATAATAATAATAATAATAATAATAATAATAATAAATAATAATAAATAATAATAAATAATAATGTTTTATTTACTCTGGCAGAGATGAAGGCCAACTCAACCAGCACAACATACAAAATGCAGATTACAAGTATCACTATATTTAATTGTATTGTATTGTAAGCCTATGTTTTCCCTTTACAGAGATTTAGGCGCTCTCCCCCTACAGGGAAGAATTTGAACCATACTAATTTAGTTACACTTGTTTTCGTATAGATATCATTTTGAGTGGTACGTGGTCAGCGTTCCGCCTCATACTGACATCTAGGAAACCAAGGTAGTACTAGGACGGGATAATTCGGTAAATTTTGCTTAGAGGCCTTTTCATTCAGGCTTAAGGATTTTTTACGAGCCTGAGAATCTTCAGACTCGGGACCCACGGCTTAAAGTCCCTCCCGTAGAACTTGCTCCTTGGATTTTTCCGTCCTAAAAAATCCATCGACCCCGGCCGGGTTTGAACCCGCGACCCTTGGGACCAGAGGCAAGGAGCATAACCACTAGTCCACCGCGGCCGATACTAGTAAAAATTTCGTTGAAATCCATCGACATTTTAAAAAAAAATTATGATCATTTATATAAATCAGTGAAACTACCACACCTATAATTCCCTAGTAAAGCTGCAAAGCATAGCATGAAAATGATATTTTTGCAGTGAAAGACCTGCCCTCGGGCAGAATTACTATGGATGGATATAAATCAGTGTTCTAGGAGGACTGAATGGATAAAATGGCCGCCGTCCACACAGTAGGAAAGCAAGTAAAAGGGTGCGTCACTGACGGGTTACTCGGTTATGAACTAATTTCAGTTTTAATGTTTGGCACTCGTTGGTAGTACTAAGTGCCAATTCCAATAAAACCATCAGTCTTATTCAATTCAGTGGAATGTCAAAAAAACAACGGTGCAATAGTATTAACCTTATATTGGCAAAGAATAATTTCTCCTGCCTATTATTTAAATGTTCCGGACCGCAAAGAAAACAAGATCGTGTAAAACTCCTAAGTTATTATTATTATTAACTAGCCAATACCCAACCTTGCGCTACTACACCTAAATGAATTAAATGTGTTTTGATAAAGGCTATAGTAAATTTAATGTCAGCCCAGTACAAGATTGTAACTCTATTATTTTTTAAGTTCATTTCTACATAAAAAAATGTCCCACATATTATTAAGAGATATTTGAAATGTAAAACTCAACTTGGGAAAAATTGAGAAATACAGCTTTTCTGTGCAGCTATTCAATTATAAAATATGAATAAATCATATAAAATATGCAGACGTAGCCCTTCTTGTATACAGCAAACATAACAATAAAATATTTGTATTAGTAATAATAATAAATATAATAATTAAACAAAAACCATCAGTTAATATATATATATATATATATATATATATATATAAGCAAGTCTAAGCGTCATGATCATATTTAAAACAAAGTTAAAGCAAATATAAATTTAGAAGGTTTATTTTAAATGATTCTATCGTCCGGCAGCCCTCATATCCTGCGGTAGGAAATTTTGATTGCGGGAAGTGAAGATAGTAGGCCTATATATTATGATATTAAGCAAGAGATAATGATACAATCGTGTGTTTAAATTACGGTTGGAGGATACATGTAATAGGCCACAGGAAACGAGATTATAAATTACAGAATGTGTTCCATGACGAGACTCAGTAGTCGAAATAAAGTAAATTTCTAATTCTGAATTTATCGTTATTACACCAGGCCTATACAGAATCTGAAAGATGTGGCTTTTACGTAAGTAAGTATTCGATTCTCGCATATTCAGTAGCGAACTTAATAAAGTAACGCCACATTGTGCTCTTAATGTCGGTTCTATTAATATTGCATAGGCCTATATATATATATATATATATATATATATATATATATATATATATATAGGCCCTATATATAGGCCTATATATATGACAAGATAAGAAAAATAAATGCCTATATATAATATTATATATACGACGTATATAGGCCTATGACATGAAAAGATAAATAAATGCCTGAGTCGGGATATGAAACCCGAGGTCTCTAACTCTAAATACGCTAGCGCTCTAACAACTGAGCCACATTTATTTTTCCTTTACATATATATGGTATGATAAGAAAAATAAATGCCTGGACGTGATTCGAACCCGGAACTCTGAGTCTGTACCTCAGAGTTCCGGGTTCGAATCCCGTCCAGGCATTTATTTTTCTTGTACCATATTAAGCTTGCATTGCTCAATGTTAAACATTTAATTATAACATATATATAGTGTATATATATATATATATATATATATATGTAACTATATAACTATTATTCTACCAGATGTATTATATGGGTGCGAAACATGGAGTCTTACTTTAAGGGAGGAAAGGAGATTACAAGTATTTGATAATAAAGTACTTAGGAAAATTTTTGGACCAAAGAGAGGTGAACAGACAGGTGAATGGAGAAGACTACATAACAATGAACTACTTGGTCTTTATAGGAAGCCAGATATAATAAGAATATTTAAGTCTCGTAGACTGCGATGGGCAGGACATGTTGCGCGTATGGGGGATGCAAGACTTGCATGGAAGCTTCTTATAGGAAAGCCAGAGGGAAGCTCGCCCAGTTGGTAGACCAAGAATGAGGTGGGAGAGTAACATTAACTATGACTTGAGGGAAGTAGATTATACAGGGAATGATTGGAAAGCATTAGCTCAGGATAGGGATGTATGGAAAGCTTATGTCCGCGCGGCCATGAACCTACGGGTTCGATAGTGCCAGTGAGTAAGTAAGTAATATATATATATATATATATATATATATATATATATAAATCTCAATTTACACGAGAGGCAGCGGGATATCGTTTCAACTGCCATCTACTGACTACTAACTTATAACAAGTAAGCATTTTTAAAGAGAATTATATATACATATAGCGAGGAGATACTAAAGGCCACACGCACACACTATTGACTAACACTAAGAAATTGGGACTGGAAGTAAATATCAATAAAACTAAATAAATGTTCTCACATAGAAATACATTATATAATGGAAATGGACAGCTAATGACAAATGAGGGAAATTTTGAGGAAGTGGCTGAAATCAAATACCTAGGAAGAATAATCACAAACAGGAATGAGGTGCACAAAGAAATTAAACATAGGCTCAATTCTGGAAATGCGTGTTATTATGCATTACAGAGACTCTTGACTTCCCAACTCCTTTCAAAAAACGTTAAACTGAAAATATGTAAAACTATTATTCTACCAGTTATAGCCTATTATATGGATGCGAAACATGGACTCTTACTTTGAGGGAGGAAAGGAGATTACGAGTATTTGAGAATAAAGTTCTTAGGAAAATTTTTGGATCAAAGTGAGATGAAAAGACAGGTGAATGGAGAAGATTGCATACCAGTGTATTGCATGGTCTTTCTAGGAAGCCAGATATAACAAGAACAGTTAAGTCTCTTAGACTGCGATGGGCAGGACATGTGGCACGAATAGGGAATGAAAGACGTGCATGGAAGCTTCTTGTAGGAATACCAGAGGGAAAACGCCCAGTTGGTAGATCAAGAATGAGGTGGGAGAGTAACATTAACTATGATTTGAGGGAAGTAGATTATACAGGGGATGATTGGAAAACATTGACTCAGGATAGGGATATATGGATAGCTTATGTCCGCGCGGCCATGAACCTACGGGTTCGATAGTGCCAGTGAATTAATTAGTTAGTTAGTTATTATATATACATAAACTTTGTTTTGTCCCGCGCTGTAGCCGAGTTGTTAGGGCAAGAAACTTGGCGCAGAACTATGGGACCTGTGCTGGTTCGAGTCCCTTTGGGGGAAGAAATTTTCTCATGGAATTTCGGCCAATATGGGACCGGTGCACGCCCAGCATCGTGAGGCATTTGGGTAGCTACAATAAGTAGCGGCTCCAGGTTGAGAAGACCAGCTATAACGGCTGGGGGACCCAGAATGCTGACCACATGTCACCCCTACACTGGTTTGATGATCGTCTACCTCTGTGATTACCACATGTGGATATGAGGCCAAATGTCTTCAAGGCCTGTCAAGCTTGGAGTTAGTTAGAAACGTTGTTCTTCTGCAGAATCGTATGAAGGACTCTTTGGCACCAAATGTATCTCTCTGTATAATAACATTTAAAAAATGTGATTTCTCTTTCAACATTATGAGATATCAAAAACACTATGAGATATAGGCCTACTCAGCACTAAAGTAAGAAGAAATAATGTATGAAGACTTTTTGCCCGATAAAGAGATTGCTAAAATATGAAAATATGAAATTTAATGACAAAATATAAAAAAAAATGTTATACGCGGGAGATAATTTATGAGGTTTGAAATGAAATTTATAATGAATTATTGATTTACTTATACTTTAATTATACGCAAGTAAAATGTTTAATTATAATCAATTACCTTTCAAGAATTCTCAAAGAATTACACACAGAATCAGTCAAGGAACATGTACAAAAATACAGAAACAACTGGAAATCTCACGTACGAAGAATGAGCAGAACCGGAATACCACGTCAGATCTTAAATTACCAGCCACCAGGCAATAGATCTTTGGGCAGACCCTTCAAACGTTGGATTGAGACCGTAACAGATCACTAGGTCTATCACATGAAAGCAAGAAGAAGAAGAAGAAGAAGAAGAAGAATTTAAATTTAAACCAAAAAGTAATCAGTTTTCAATTAATCACTAATCATAAAAAAAATTAATTTAAAAAATGCAGACAATTTAAAACTCAATGTTGGGATAACATACTATTGGCACTATGTGACCAGGAGATTTATGAGTTATGATACAATAATACAGTACAATGAAACCTGCTGAATACGGAATTGACTTTGACCCGATATTTTATTTTCGTTTTAGATTGTTTTCTGTATTGATCACGTGTGATTTAAAAAAAATATTTTTTTTGCAAAAACAAGGAGTTTTTTCATAAAATCTATTGATACGTATATACATCATATGTAGAGTATTATTTTCGATTTATTGTAGCCTACATAGGTTATTTTATTTTGAAATTAATTGGTAATATTATTTTAACTCCATATTAGAAAATCCTGTAAAACTATAAATAACTGAATGTATGAATATTAATAGGAATAACAGCAGTTTAATCATAATTATTATGTCATACTTGAAAGTGCACTTTACGTCAAAGTTAGATTGCAAATATTTGTTTATGAGAACGTCCTTCAATTGATATACAAATATAAATTTATTTTATCGAAAATATTTTCAAGGTAAGATTAATTATTTAAATTGTACTTTCATTCTTCCATGAGATATATCTATAAATAACAGAAAAAATCGATTTAATTTAAAGAACAGTACTCAATCATTTTAGGATATAAGATACAAATCAATAACGGAAATTGCTTGAGAAGATCAATTACTATTGTGCGATAATGAATATGGATAGAAAAAATGTGGTTTGAAAAAGATAGATACGAATTACATAATATATAATTTCAAGTGCAGTATAGTTGCGATAATTCACAAGTGTTCCATGAATTGCATCACAGAATACGTAAGTAAATATTAACGATGACCTCATTCCGATTGTAATATTAATAATAAAGTGATCAGCTTCAAATTATGATTTTTTTCTTTCTTATTCTTACAAGGGAACTAACTGTCAATCATTGCATACCGAAATCATCATCATCATAAACGGCATTACAGCCCATTTTGGGTCTTAGCGTTCCTCAAAATGTCCTTCCAGACTTCTCTATTTGCTGCTTAAATTCTTCCAATTTCTAATTTTACTAATTCTAATATCCTGCAAAGACACCATCCTCCCACCTTAATTTTGGTCTTCCAACTTTTCTGATTTGTAATGATTGTGCCATATAGATCTTTTTAACAGTTTTATTATTGTCCATTCTTTGTAGTTCTGAATCTCTGACAGGAATGAAGGCGTTTACACTTTTCTTTAATAACACTGGTCAACATGATTTTTGTCTCATGAGTACCAATAGTTGTACTTAATGCAGTTTTTTTTATCGCGTTTTCAAATATGTTTTCGGAATTTCTCCATCACCCACAGTTTTTCTTTATTTCAATTAATGGATTTAAATAATTCGATTTTTAATAAACTTTTTTCGTCCATTTGTCCATTGTAAAATAAAACGGGGAACACTTTCATCGGGAGATTTAAGCAATGGAAAAGAGATATCAAGGCAAATGGAATCCTAATATGCTGACCGATTATTGTTGGACCATCAAGAGGAATTGCTCCACAGGCGAAACATAGCAAATAATCGTCATTTCTTACTTTCTAGGTGAGTCCGAATATTGTGTAGTTACGAATGTAGAAAATATTAAAGTGTTCAAAATTCCTGTCTCTCGGAAACCTTGTGTGATGGAGAAAAACCGATGTCATATTTCAATTCAGGAGAAAAATACTATCAGAATCACATATTTTTCTTTCTGAGACAAAAAAAAAGTTTATTTTTTTGTTGCTCAGTGTAATAAGGCTATATTTAAAGATTTGACGCTAAAAGTTTGCGTACAGTTACTTCATGAGCCAGTGCAACAGATGACATGAAAATCTCAATTTTTAAATGACGCTCAGCCTGTTGATGCATAACGCCGTCCAATTATTAATCATGTCATGTGACGTAGTCAGAATTCTAACTTATATTTTTTGTTTACGCATTTTAGTCACTTTTTATTTAGTCACTAATTAGTCTTGATAATGAGAGCTTCGCTATTGAAACGGGTTGACTATTTAAGCTTTTTAATGAATTTGGTGATTTGGGTTTTTTATTGAATATGTGTAATACAATTGTATCAACTAGAAGATTCTATTTATTAATATAAATAACATAACTTGGTAATGGATTTCTGTTTATTACGTTACGTATTGCTTTGTGTGCGATGAACCGGTGTCGTAACAAGAGAGGAGACAAACCAATGACAGACAGGATACAGATACGATGCAACTGTCAGCACAACTTACAGTATGTCATAAAGAGGTCTAAATGTATACGCTGCGGTCAAAGCTTTGTCGTCTGTATTCTATACTGAGCGTATTGTTAAACTAGCAGCAACGTAATGAGGTGGTCATGTGAGGGTTATTCTGATATGTCAACCACTTATTGTGCCAGTCACTCCATTCTACTTCTTTATGCTGCTTCTCAGTGGCGGCACTTTACAAATCATTACGATTCTATCTCATATTCTTCTTCTTTTTCTGCTTTCTACTTTAAGTTAATATGTTGTTAACTCAAATGCTTCGCCCCACTTATTTTCTTTAAAACAACGAACTTGTCTTTTTCTATAGACTTTTTGATCGTCCAATGATATTTTTCCATTTAATAGAAGTCTGGCTGTTTGTCTAACCTAAATCCAACATTCATACTCTCACAATTCCTCACACCATGGAAAATTCTAGCAGTACCTAGGCCTACATAGTATTGGAAAAGCAGCTTCACTGAAGTGCCCATGCTCAGAAGACGACTAAACAACTATACCTTCCCTGCAAGCTACAAGAAAAAAAAACACACTAGCACCATGAAGAATCCCAACATATTGCTGCGAAAAGTTATAAAAATGCCAATTAAATTTCAGTTCATATAAATATGGAATATTCAAGACACTGAAATAATCATTATAAATTATTGGACTAAAGTGAATAACTAAAAGCATTAACTCAAACAGTGTATAATGAAGGACCAACATTCCATAATTGACAAATAAAAAAATGTGAATTTTTTTAATATCTTGGGCCAATAATTACAAGTTTAGGTACCTGTGAAAGAGATGTACAAACTAAAATTGCAATGGCAAAAAATGCAACTAAGATATTACATGGAATAATTTGGAACAAAAACATTACAAAGGAAACTAGAATGAAAATTTATAAGCGCATAATACAGAATAGTTTGTCATATGGAAGTGAAACTTGGCCTTTGACGGAATTACAAAGAATAAAATTAAAACAGTTGAATTTGATTATTTTATAAGAAGACTAAAAAAAAAACAAGATAGGATCAAATAAGAAATGAATTCCTTTGGAGAGAAATGAATGTCGCCACATCTGTTGTTAAGAGGATTGAAAATCAAACGCTTAAAAGGTATGGCCATGCACAAAGAATGGAAAATGAAAGATGGCCAAAAAATATATACCAATGGTCACTCTCTGGAAGAAATAAACGTGGCAGACCAAGATGGAAATGGAACACCTATGCCAGAACTATAATGGATGATAGGAATTTGGAAGAAGGAGACTAGAATGATAGAAATAAATGGAAACTGAAGACGG
Source organism: Diploptera punctata (assembly GCA_030220185.1). Lineage (NCBI taxonomy): Eukaryota > Metazoa > Arthropoda > Insecta > Blattodea > Blaberidae > Diploptera > Diploptera punctata. The sequence continues at coordinate 681,479 of JASPKZ010008350.1, forward strand.
CAAACCTGTAAGTGGAGGAAAGCCGAAGAAGAAGAAGAAGAAGAAGAAGAGAAATGGCTTTTGTATATACTGCGATATACCTACAGGGTAAAACGCAGGTTGTAAGAGTTTGTTCAAAAGAAAGTTTAGCCGAATAGGAAGCGTCTATTGTCACAGTATTTTTTTATTTGACCTGTCTACAAAAATAAGCAAACCATACTCTTAGATGTTTGCCAAATTCAGAACAAATCCCACAGAGCATTATTAAAATACGTTTGCTCTTTTATTTGTACTTGTTTTGTATTCACGTGAACATTCCGGAAGCGTGTCGCAGAAGAAACGTTGAGAGTGAGTGAATTTAAGAATAAGATTACAGCCTTCTTTCCAAGAAAAAATCATGCAAGAATAGGCACCGCCCGTGAAAGCCTCAGTGAATAAGAAACTGCCTGACAGTTCTCTAAATCCATTTTTTTTCGGAACCCAGGTTCGAAACATCTACTTTTTCTCTGTTTTGGCGTCAAGCCGAAACAAGTACAAAGAAAGCTCAAATATATTTTGGTAAATATTACTAGAAAATGAGATAAGTTAAAAATGTCAGTACTCTGTATAATTTATTTTGAAGTTAGGAAAGATGTGAGGGTATGGTTTTGCTTAATTGTTTGCTCAGATACATTGGACAGAGGCGATAGGTTCAGCTGTTGGACCATGTTGAAGGATTTACGTGTTACGATGGATGGATATGTGGACTCAGCCACAATCCGACGTTCAAATGGGGCGTACAGATTCCTCAACTACTTGCCATATATCTTCATAGAGATCTACTACTGTCTTTAAAAGACATAACTTCTAGAAGAGATAAACATTGTTTACAATCCAAGTGTCAAGTAATATAACATTGGCATTTTCTGATTTTTTTTTTGTTTGAAGTTTGAAAATAACAATGGCTTCTACAGTGTGATTGTATTACATTTTACTGAACGAATTGTTCTCAATCTTCTGTGAAAATAGGGAATAAAAACTCTGTCACTTTCAAACTGATAAATCCATTTGTATTGATCAACAAATCTCTTGTTTCTTGAAACATCACCTTAGATCTTCTAAGTATTATCTCAAATTATACCAATTACTATACCAATAAAGAACTTTCCAGTAATCTCTTCTGAATATTCATTAAACATGGTTTTAATGGACAATAATATGTTGATTTTGGGATTTTTAGTCCTCATAAGATTATTGGAATAATTTCATGAATCCGATATCCAGATATATATCAGAATGAATAAAATTTAAAATATTACTAATATTGTTTACTCCAATATAATTTTATAATTTTTTTTCCTGAAAATATTTAATGTTTTTTTCTAAGTTCCGTGATTGTGCAGATATCAGCTGGACTATTCCATGTTTCATAAACATAAATAAATAAGACCATAGGATAACTGGTTTATTGAAATAAATTTTAAAAATAAATAGGCCTACCAGAAAATGATTGCTATGAAGAAAATATCAAATTAATATCGTACTTATTGTTATAAGACATTTTTATTCAGTGATCCAGGTTGTCATTTCGACATTTCTAGTGTTCTACCATGGCTTTGGTGTCACTGCAGCCCACTTCTAACTAATTTGAAATGTGTTCATTACATTGAAAGTCCAATTATATGTATGCATGTGATTAAACAACCATGATTCTCTTTTATAGGTGTAGGTATTTACTTTTTGTCTATGTTATATTCAACGTTTAATAGTTTGTCAGAGAATATATCTCAGTAGAAGTTTCTATTTAAAAAAAAAAATATTACTCTCAATCATTTTTAACAAAACTTGTGATACGTAATTTGAAAAATTGTGAAATAGGTCGGCTATTATGTAGACCTACATTTATATAACTCAGGGGATTGGACAGCCCTGGGTATAATGAGTCAGCAGAGGTATGAAACTATATTGTAAACATAATGATATAATAACCCTTTATTAATACTGTATATAAATGTAAAGAAAATAAAATGGTTTTCCTTAAAAAAGGGTAATAGGCTACTAGAAGAAGCAAAATTATTATTATTATTATTATTATTATTATTATTATTATTATTATTAACATCATTATTATTAAATTGAATGCTTTGGTTGCTGAATTATCATAAGTAATGCCATGAGTGATTTCCAAATTATCGATGAATTTGGAAATCAAGAGTGGCATTTGTTAGGACTATTTAACGAATAAAATTAGGCTGTTTATTCACAAACCATTCTTTAAATATAGTTATTTTAAAATATTTATATATTTAATATAAACTGCGATGTTTGAAAAGAAATGAGAAACGTTATGTTTCACTTGTTTATCACTGCAACCAGATCATATTATTTATTGCAAAGGATCGCAATATTGTAAGAATGCACCCTGGTGGAGAAAAAATGTATATTAATTAGTTTCTGATGTCCTATGATGTAAATATGTCAATTATATTTTTCAGGAACGTTATTACCTGGGGAAAAATACATTTAAGAAAGTGCAAAATAGTGGTTCCTTTTTTTTTTTTTGTGGTATAATCAATTGCTACAAATGTTTTTATATTATCTCCCGCAACCACGATAAGGTTACATTCATGCACTATATACATACAATCTGGTAGCCACGTCTGGTCATTGCAAAATAATGCTATGGCCTATTCAGAATGTTAAAAGGGAGGAGCTTGATTTTACAGTGATAAAATTAAACTGATAAAATCGAGGTGAAAAAGACTGTGATTGGTTGTAAATAAAAAATAATTGAAATGTGATTGGCCGTTGACTCCCATTTAGGGCAAGAGTTTAAATAGTCAATACTAAACTTTGTCCTCTATCCTGATCTCTAGGTTCTTAAATCTATCGGAATATTAGATATGACCTGTCTAACGTATGATTATCCTTAAATTCTCGAAGTATCTAAATATATTTTCCTTATTTGAATTTCTTTAAGCGGAATGTTTATTGCGTGTGCATCAGAATATCCTCCGTACTAGACTTAAAATAATCTATTTTATTATTAGAGTTCCATAACCTATAGATTTAACCTAAAAATAATTCCTTTTTATTGTTGAAAACGACCAATCAGGTAAAGTCAGCATCATTTGATTCTGATGTCGACATAGGGTTGCATTAATCTTTCCTTGGCTTTAATACACATGGCAATTAAAATCTATATGAGTTTCACTCTTTATTTACTTGGTGAATAGTTTAGTAAATTAAATCATGGCATAAAATGTAATTGACTAGTTTCTTCAGGTCTGTTAGGATGAATGAATTATTAAATGTTGACAAGACATTTTATTATGCCTATGATTTTTATATCCTGCTTTGAACAACAGTTATCTAGCATTCTGTAGTAAAACAGAGTTTCAAATTTAATTAATCGCTTCTTAAAATGTAACACTTTGAGAATATGAGTTATAAATTAAATTTAAAATATGAAAACTAATAGAGGAGGACACTTAGAGCAAGTCTCATTATTTCTTAGGAGCTCTTAATAAAATGTATGATGGTGGGTGGGGACTGTAGGAAAGTGTTTAAGCCCCTCGGATTGGGATAATGGAAGCCCCGAGCGTGAAGTGGATATAAGAAGAAGCAAGAATTAATGATAGCAAAGCGTGTGGAGGAAGCATAATGAATGAGTAATGAAACTTAATTGACCCAATTTTTCATTTCTCAGGGGTGGAGAAAGGGAGACTTAGCTGCAAGTCATTAGTTATTCTAGCACCTCCCCAAAAAGCACTTCTTCTTCCCTCCACCCAACATTCACCTCCAGGGATTAATAATTGGACCAGAGAGTGAACAAGCTTCGTACTAAACGAAGCTTCGAATGAGAAAGAGGGTGTTTCACACTTGTATAACTCTTGGAGGGTGAAAAGAGGGAGGAAGTTGCAGAATGGAAGACGACGTCCATGCCCCGCCCTTCTACCCGTCTCGACGCCCACCCCCACCCCATTTTCGCGTCTCTTCCCCCAAGTGAGTGCTTGGATTTATGATCGTGGAAGTTGGCGGGCAAAAGGTGATACCTTATACTCTTTGAAAGATACATGACACGAGCCATGAACCCAGACGATTTGGCGCCTGTCGCCCTTTCTAATGGCGTTACATATCGATGGACTGAAATGTCATGCCTGTCGAGATAAATTATTATGAAGAACATTTTAAGAAAAAAAGAGAGAGGTGAGAGAAAGATAGAGCGCATCTTCAGAATTTTCAAGAGACAGAATTAACAATAGATGAGCCTCTTTTAAGAGCGGCGCAAGGTAGGCAATCTCACCTAACATAAGCTTACATTAAGAGTAAACTCTATGCAATATGATTGTTTTGAACCCTTGTTTAAAAAATATCTATAATTATTATATATAAAAAATAAATACTAATTTCTATGGGAATTTTAAAAATTCAGTGAAATAACCGAAGTGTTCAATTAAATAATGTGAAAAGGTCAGATTTTTATTATAAGACAGTTATTACAAAATAAATTGGAATTAATGGAATTATGCATCAACTATTTGTTGACTTATAGAAGGCATACAACCAAATTAAGAGGGAGAAGTTACATAGTATCCTTTGGAGTTCGGAATTCCTAAAAATTTAGTTAGACTTATTAGAATGTGTCTAAATGGCACAAAGCGTAGGTTGCGGGGAGGTAAATAGTTTACAGATACTTGTGAAATTCACAATGGATTGAAACAAGAAGATGAACTATTTCCTCTACTACTCAATATTGTCTACTAGAACATGCCATCAAATCTCTTGAGTATGAAGAAGGTCCTACAACTCAACGATATTAAAAATGTTAGTTTATGCTGTTGATGTAGTATTATTAGGCGATAGCGAGGAGATACTAAGGGCCAACAAGCACACATTATTGAGTAACACTAAGAAATTGGGGCTGGAAGTAAACATAAAAAACTAAATATATGCTCACACAGAGAAACACATTATATAATGGGTATGGACAGTTAATAACTAGGGCTGAAAAAAGGTATCCGTATGAGGGTAGTAACTAATTTCTATACACATTGTTTACAAAATGCGTGTCTTTGTCGAGCGTCTCCACTGCCTGCACGGAGCGGAGAGTGTGTATGTTCGACTCTCCTCAGTAATAGACCGGTTTACGTGACGTGTGGTTGTATCAGAATGCCGAAACAAAAATTGTGCAAAGATGAGTCCATTCCTACACAAAGCGGACTGTTCTAGAAGTCTGTCCCGAGTAGCGCGTGTCAACGTGCAGTTTGTAAACATAGTGGTCTAAGTATGATGCAGCCTAGCCTATAACCAATACTTTTTTCAGCCCTATGATATGATATCATATGACAAATGAGAGGCATTTTGAAGAAGTGGCTGAATTCAAATACCTTAGGAAAATAATTACAAACAGGAACGAGATACACAAATAAATTTAACATAGGCTTAATTCTCGAAATGCATGCTATTATACTCTTTACCTCCCAACTTTTCCTAAAAAAAGCATTAAACTGAAAAAAAAATATATATATAGGCTAAATATGTTATTCTCCCTAATTTATGGCAACCAAACATAGACTCTTACTTTAAGGAAGAAGAAAGATTACGAGTATTTAGAGAATTATGTTCTTAGAAAAATTTTTGAACCAAAGTGAGATGAACAGATAGGCGAATGGAGAAGACTACATAAAACTAAGGTACATGATATGATGGTAAATCAGATATAAGCCTAATTAAAAGAGTTATGTCTCGTAGACTGCGATGGCCAGGGCATGCGACACGAATGCAGAGTGAAAGAGGGGATTGGAAACTGCTTGTAGGAAAACCAGAGGGAAAAGCCCAGTTAGTTGTCCAAGAATGAGGCGGGAGAATAACATTAACGTTGATTTAATGGAAATACATTATATGTTGGATGATGGAAAACATTAGCTCAGGATAGGGATGTACTTAGAGCTTATATCCGCGCGGCCATACATTATACGGATTCGTTAGTGCCAATGATCTAGTTAGTTATGTGATAAGTTATTATTAAAATTATTATACGTAGTCGTAGATTATAATTAAATAGACTATTTCATTGCCTATAACTTATAAGAATAATAGACATAGCCTACATGTAAACATCATATCTTAGAATTTATGTCCACATATTTCAAGGTTATTGGGTAATCCTGAAAAAAAAATATGTTGATACAATTATATTATGGTCTGTGTTTTGGTAGACCAAGAATGAGGTGGGAGAACAACATTAACTATGATTTGAGGGAAGTAGATTATACAGGGAATGATTGGAAAGCATTTGCTCAGGATAGGGATGTATGGAGAGCTTATGTCCGCGCGGCCATGAACCTACGGGTTCGATAGTGCCAGTGAGTAAGTAAGTAAGTGTATTCAAAATCCAATCTAATTGGGGTAATATTTTCATTAAATAACGGACAATGCCTTTTTCATAATTATTTACATTTGTACTAATTTTAAGTGGAGAATTTGGAAATTGGTTAGTTAAAATAATATTCTTCTATCCTTAAGAGTATATACAGGGTGGACCGCTCGAATGGACTTAATTTCAATTGCTTGTTACTGGCAAACGGTTGAAGATAGAAACTTAAAACAACGTTCATATTACAGAAAAACTCACCAAGTTTTGATATCCAGATCACCACATCTCTATATGAGCCCCAGCAGTCACTGTGACGATATCAAAGCGATGAACAATTTCTTGCCAAGTACGTTGGAGTATGTCTTCTGGAATGTTCTCAATAGCCTCTATGATGCGCTCACGAAGATCACGAAGGTCTTTGACTGGGGTGGTGTAAACTTTATCTTTGACATAGCCCCAGAGAAAGAAATCCAGTGGTGTTAAATCGGGAGATCTCGGGGGCCACGCGATTGGTCCTCCCCTACCAATCCAACGGCCAGGGAAAAATGTTGTCCAAAGTCGTACGAACTTCATTGGACCAGTGGGGAGGAGCACCATCTTGCTCGAAAACGATGTTAGGCTGCAGTTGTTCAATTTGTGGAAAGAAGAACTGCTCCAGCATGTCAAGATATGTGGTACCACGAACAGTTTTCTCGGCGAAGAAAAACGGTCCAATGACCTTATTATGTGACAAACTGCACCAAAACATTCATCTTCGGACTATCACGAACATGCTCTTGAATAGCGTGAGGATTCTCCGATCCCCAGATCCGCACATTATGCCGGTTTACCTTGCCTGACAAATGGAAAGTGGCTTCGTCCGAGAAGAAAATCTTGGTCATGAAGTCAGGATCAGCGCCGAGACGGTCCAGCATCGTATTGGCGAATTCCACTCGTTTCGGCATGTCATTCGGCTCCAGACGTTGCACTAACTGCACTTTATATGCGTGCAGTTTGAGGCGTTTGTGGACAATCCGTTGTAATGTCGATTTTGGTATTTGAAGTTCCCGCGAAGCTCTTCTTAATGACTTCCGGGGGCTTCGCTCAAATGCGGCTTGAACATTTGCTACCATTTCATCGGATGCTCTGCGACCACCACCATGCTTCTTCAACACAGATCCTGTAGCTAATAATGTATCACGCCACTTCTTTATGCTTCTAGCAGTTGGAGCATCACGGTTAAACACACGCCGGAACTCCCTTTGAACTCTAATGATTGATTTAAACTCCGCATACCACAAAACAGCTTGCGCTTTCATCTGCGGAGTCGCCATTTTCACAAACAATTAAATCTAAGAACGAGAAACGTATCTTTGTGCCATCTACCGACAGGATTCGAAACTTGGTGAGTTTTTCTGTACTATGAACGTTGTTTTAAGTTTCTATCTTCAACCGTTTGCCGGTAACAAGCAATTGAAATTAGGTCCATTCGAGCGGTCCACCCTGTAGTTCTTTAAGGAATGACAGTATTCAAATATTAAATTTATTTAATTTAAAGAAATACAGGTGTCCACAAAGTCCTGTTACCAAAACAATGAAACTTAGCTCGTAAACTATTTGAGACAGAGACATGCGGGTTTTTGCAACGTATTCAACATCTCTCAAAGTTTTGTTTACATTTGTTGCAGATTGTGATTTAAACGACAATGACATCACAGAAAAAGGCCCAATGTGTATGGTCGTATGCTGAGTCTGATAAATCACCAGTAACTATTCAGCGAAATTTCCGCCGGCAACATGGAAAAGGTTCTCCATCCAAATCATCCATAATTACATGGGCCGAGCGCCTGACAGCGTAATGGACTTGCTACGAAATGAACGACCAGCTGTGATCCAAGAAACTATCGGCAATGTGCAACTTGCATATCAACTCAGCCCTCAAAAATTGGTTCTTCGTGCTTAACGGAAAACTGCATTTACCAAAATCAACCAATCATAAAGTCCTCCATAAGCGGCTACATCTTCAAGCATATGAAGTTCAAATTACGAGGGCGGATCGGAAAGTAACGCACAATAATTTTTTTCTGTCTTGGTATTGCAGCTAGAATGTTGAAATTTCACAGAGATATAGTTTGAAGTTTTCACTACAGATGGTATTTTTTTCTCAGGTGCACCTCTTGCGAGAGAAGCTTGAACTATGCAACAAAGATGGCGCGCATGCTACAGTCGTCCACCTGTGAGGAACAGAGAAGTGTTGTTCGATTTTTGTGGGCCAAAGGGCATACACCCAGTGAAATTCACAGGGACATGCGTGGCGTGTATGGGGATGATTGTATGGACCGTAGCAATGTCTCCAGGTGGTGCACATTCTTCCAAGAGGGACGCGTGAACCTTAGTGATTCGCCACGCTCCGCCGGCCGACAACAGCAGCAATCCCGCAGAATGTCAGAGGCATTGAGGCGGCAATTCTGAACGACCGGCGTGTGCAACTGCGAGCCTTATCGCAGAAATTCAACATTTCCTATGGTGCGGTGCACGATATTGTTCATGAAAATTTGAAATTCCTTAAAGTTAGTGCTCGCTGGGTGCCTAAGAACCTGACAGACGACCACAAGGGCCAGCGAATGATGGCAAGCTTGGACCACTTAACGCGGTACACCGCACAAGGACATGACTTTCTGGAAGGAATCGTCACAGGTGAGGAGTCGTGGGCGTACCACTACACGCCCGAAACAAAGTAGGCATCAATGGAGTGGAAACATGCTGGTTCCCCAGTAAAGAAAATATTCAAAGTGACTCAATCTGCCAGGAAAGTGCTTGTGACAGTGTTCTGGGATATGCATGGTGTTTTATTGGTGGACTTTGCTGAACACGGGACCACTGTGAATGCTGCGGCCTACATTAAAACTTTGGTGAAGTTGCGTCGTGCCATTCGTGACAAACGTCACAACATTAACGTTAAACTTCTTCATGACAATGCTCGCCCCCATGTTGCTGCTGTCGTTCGTCAGAAAATCGCCGAATTTGGTTGGGAGGTGCTCCAGCATCCACCATACAGTCCGGATCTTGCACCATCGGACTTTCATCTGTTTGGTCCCATGAAGAAATTCCTGGCCGGCAAACGCTTTGAGACAGATGTGGAAGTGAAATCAGCAGTGCGCAGATGGCTACACTCCAACCAAACGGACTTCTACGAACAGGGCATATTGAAACTGGTAACACGATGGGAAAAATGTGTTGAGAAAGTTGGTGACTATGTCGAAAAGTAGGTAAAAGATGTAAGTTCATTTGTGATTTTTTTCCTTTTTTTACTATTAAACTTTTTAAAAAAATTATTGTGCGTTACTTTCCGATCCGCCCTCGTACAAAAGCATTGCTACCATCTGACTTCCCTCGACGTGCTGAATTTGCTGATTCCATACTGAACGCAATTGACGAAGACAATGAGTATCTGCAGAGGATGATGGTCTCTGATGAAGCGACTATCTTTGTGTCTGGACATGTTAACCGTCATAACGTTCCGATATGGGGATACTGGAGATTTACCAGAGTCAGCATACGATCATACATATTGGGCCTTTTCCTGTGGTGCCATTGTCATTTAAATCATAATCTGCAACAAATGTAAACAAACCTTTGAGAGATGTTGAATACGTTGCAAAAAAACGCATGTCTCTATCTCAAATAGTTTACGAGCTAAGTTACATTATTTTGGTAGCCGGACTTTGTGGACACCCTGTATCACGTATGTTCGAATTAGTATTAAAGTACAGAATGATTCAGAAGTCACTCTACATTTCGGTGATACAGTTACTGTATACTTATTTTCTCGCAAGTAATGTGACAGAATGCTAACCAAAGAATAAAGTAGGCTATAGGCTATCTGTTGTTTCATAGTCTCCTAGGAATGACGTATGAACAAACGTAAATTTAGGAAACTTGGCCCCAATACGCCAGTTATCAAGAACCTGATAAATGCATTCCAGCGTACTGGAGGTGTTGCAGATGAATGTCCAGGGAGACCGGTCATAACATAATAAACCGTGCAAAGTGTACAGAATGTGATCACTGGTAGCCCCTCTGCATCTACCAGGAGACTTAGCAGGGAGTTTGGTACTCCTCAAACCACTTTGTGAAAAACATTCCGTTACAAACTGCACAAACATGCATATCACATCGAGATTGTAGTCCTATATAAGCTTGAAGCTGATGACTATGCAGCCACACAAGCTATAGGGCTGGGAAGTTGATAACCAATAAAATGCCTATAAAAACCTTTAAAAGAACCTAAAGATAACCTTAAAAATACCTAAAAAGTGGAAAAAAGGGAGATAAAAAGTGTTGCAGTTACTAACGAGTAGATAAAGACAATCTCGCTGTTTCACCCTCTGCTCGAGGTAATTTTCGGGAAGTGGCAACTTCTTAGAAAATTTGAAGTCGAAATACAATAGTTTAGGCGGTCAGTAGGTTGGTGGTTAAAAATAAAGGGGTATTTTTTGAGAGGGTTGAATAATATCTCACGGAACAAAAGTGTTTGGAATATGAAAAGTCTTTGGAAAGTAAAACTAGATAGCGTTTTTAAAATAAGTCGGAATTGAGACAAGACACTGCGGATTCTTGATTTATACAAATGGCATAAATGTATTTTTAAAAAGGTAAAGTTTAAAAACAGACATTAAGACTTAAAAAAAGGCTATAAAGGACCTATAAGCCAAAAAAACGTCCAAAAAGGACAAATAAAACCCACCATTTTCTAGCCTCTAATGACCCAATATATATATGCATGCGAAACATGGACTCTTACTTTAAGGGAGGAAAGGAGATACAAGTATTTGGGAATAAAGTAAAAGTAAAGTGATCCCACTACAGGCCTCAGGAGGCCCTTGGGGTAGTAGGAGGTTAAGGCTCCCACTTTTTCTTGACAATCGGCACTTGATGTCAGCCGGGTTGTCAGCCCTGCGTGACGGCCGCCTTTACCCCAGAACAAGCGTCTGGTACTCATTTCAGTTAGAGGCTGAGTCGACCCAGGGCCATAGTGCCGCCAGAAGGTTTGGGTCAGTTTAAAAATCCTGACCCCACCGGGACTCGAACCCTCGACCTTCCGGCTTGTAGCGCAGTGCCTTAACCACTACGCTACGGATTTGGGAATAAAGTACTTAGGAAAATGTTTGGACCAAAGAGAGATGAACAAACAGGTGAATGGAGAAGACTTAACAATGAACTACATAGTCTTTATAGGAAGCCAGATATAATAAGAACAGTTAAGTCTCGTAGACTGCGATGGGCAGGACATGTTGCGCGTATGGGGAATGAAAGACTTGCATGGAAGCTTCTTGTAGGAAAGCCAAAGGGAAAACGCCCGTTGGTAGACCAAGAATGAGGTGGGAGAATAACATTAACTATGATTTGAGGAAAGTAGATTATACAGGGAATGATTGGAAAGCATTAGCTCAGGATAGGGATGGATGGAGAGCTTATGTCCGCGCGGCCATGAACCTACGGGTTCGATAGTGCCAGTGAGTAAGTAAGTATATATATTATGTTTAGCATCGTGTTCAGACATAAAATAAAAAAAATATTTTTTCGTCAACTTCTGAGCCCTAGCCATGACCTGTAAATAATTAAAATTAAATAGAGAAATTGTTATTCAGTAATGAAGCTACATTCCACACCTATGGACATGTGAATGCTCACAGTCATAGGATATGGGTAAAGTAAAGTAAAGTAATCCTACTACAGGCCTCGGTAGGCCCTTGGGGTAGTAGGAGGTTAAGGCTCCCACTTTTTCTGGACAATCGGCACTTGATGTCAGCCGGGTTGTCAAGCCCTGCGTGACGGCAGCTTTTACCCCCAGAACAAGTGCCTGGTACTCATTTGTGTTAGAGGCTGAGTCAACCCCAGGGCCATAGAGCCGCCAGACATAGGATATGGGTAGAGAACCAATCAAATGCGATGCAAGAGTGGAAACTGAACACACCCAAAGTAAAAACGTGTGGTTAGGAATAACTAGATTAACAGTTTATGGAAACTTATAAACGGACTTTGAAATTTGAAAAAAAAAAAAAAAAAAAAAAATTGGAGCCCAAATTGGTATCTGATGGATTATGGATACTGTTGTTTCTCAAAGGATGGAGAACCATTACAGTTCGAGATTACCTATATAAAGCTTTTCCCGCAAACAGATTGGTCGTGCAGATCCAAGGATATGGCCCGCCCGATCACCAGAGCTGACAACTCATGACCAGATCGAACATCAAAGATTAAAACACCAAAGACAACAACAACCACACCAAAAAGTAACTCTCCTGCACCTAATCTAAACCATCCAACTTCCCATCACTCCCTACTCCCTCAAATAGCTCAAACCCCAATACATACTCCAACCTTATCCAGCAATTTCTTGCAATCCTTATTAAAATTCTCCAAAACCCCCAGTTACTTCAGACAACAGTCGCACTAATGACAAACATGACTAATACACAACCACCTTAAACAATTAAGTCATATACCTAAAGACATAATTTAAGACCAAAAAGCATAAGCATTAAAATTACACACACATAAACAGAAGCTAGAAGAAGATAATTCTTCTAGCTCAAACATAATTACACAACACCTACATATAAGCACATAAAGAAAGAGCCATGACCTGACAAGGGTCAACACCCAACACAAATAACATGACCTGACACCCTTACACTTTTTTTTTTTTTTTTTGCCTGGGAATTTATTAAGTCTATGGAATACTAGTCCACCGCCGTGGTCTCGAGGTAGCGTGCTGCCTTGTCACGCAGCGGGTCCGGGTTCGATCCCCGGTCAGGGCAGTTTTCTGGGTGAGGTTTTTATTGGGGTTTTTCCTCACCTGTAAGACAAATATCAGGAAAACGTTAAGGCCCAAACGGTCCCCGAAATCATATGGCCATCATTATCACCATCATCCTTATCATTATCATCATCATCATCCTTCACCGGTGTGAAAATCAACGGGAAACTACCACACCTACAATTCCCTAGTAAAGCTGCAACTATAGCATGAAAATGCTATGATTGCAGTGAAGGACCTGCCTTCGGGCAGAATTACTATGGATGGAAGGAAGGAATACTAGGTGAAGATCCGCAATATTCAACAGTGGATTAGAGCTGCGCTGCGGCTGCTAAGATTAGATTGAGACAATTTTCGGTCTCTATTGGAGCGATGGACCTGTGTCTAGAAGTGCAATGAGCTCACACCGAGATTTATTGAAGTTATGTCCTATTGTGGTATTTGTTTCAGTAATATTACTTATAGTGTAATAATGCCTGCTTAAAAAAGCGTGTAGTGATTTTTAAAATCATTTTGTATAGTCAATAACCTTTAAATTGACAATGAATCATACAATATAGCCTATATAATTTAATTAATATTTTTAGTAAAATAGTAGAGAAAACTAATGAGTAGAAATGACTTAAATTTATGTTGAATGCACAATATACTTGCAAAAATAACTTACATATGATATAAATAAGTTACATATGATTTCGTTTTCACTGCGGTCCGCCACACTTAAATAACTGGCACAACAAATTAGTTTTTCGCGAAAGTATGTGTTTAATTCATTATCTGATATCTGTGTTCTACTCAATTTGTATTAGACCTAATTTCTATGACACTACTGAGGCTATTCTCATGAAAATATTTTTGAAGGATTTTTAGAGTATTTCACCGATTCTACCTAGTATACACCGAAAATTATCATAGCCAAAATGTATATATATACAGGGCAAGTCAAAATGTTGTGCAGGTTTTCAGAAATTTATTATGTGAAATGTAATGAACATATAATATTGTGAGACATATTGTATGAAAGGTAAACTCTCAAAGTTTTTTTTTTAAATATTCACAGATGTTCTATGTGAGCGCCTTTTGTTACACGACAGATGTCAAGCCGATATTCAATCTCCTGCCAAACTTTCTGTAGCAGTCCGCGGTCGATATCAGCAATGGCTGCTGTGATGCGGGCACGCAGTTCATGCAGTGTTGTTGGAAGTGGTGGTACGTAAACATGATCCTTTACAAGACCCCACATGAAGAAATCACACGGGGTTAGATGCTTGTGAACGACGGTTGCCAATGAATGAGTTGTTGATACACCCTGAGATGCACGGCCTAATCCATAGTTGTGGTCTTTGTGGTAAAGCCGTATTCAAATGGTCTGCGAACACTGCCATGGTAATGTGGAGGGGCACCATCCAACTGCAGAATGAAATCTGGGGGACTATCCGCTTCAAGCTGCGGAAGGAGCCATTGTTGTAGCATATCAAGGAAAACATGTCCGTTCACAGTACGTTCATGAAAGAAAAAGGGCCCATAAACCTTTGCATGGGAAATGACACAAAAGACATTCACTTTCGGAGAATCGCGTTGATGTTCCAGAGTTGCATGGGGGTTACCAGTTCCCCAAATCCTTACATTGTGTCTATTCACTTTTCCTGAAAGGTGGAAAGTCGCTTCATCACTGTAAACTATCCTCTCATGGAACTCATTCTCTTCCATTAATGCGAGAAAATCAACACAGAAGGACGCTCGCAAAGCATAATCGGCGGGTTTTAAGGCTTGAACCAGTTGCAAGTGGTAGGGTTTCATCTGTAAACGTTTCCGAAGAATCCGCCATACAGTTTTTTGTGGTAGTTGAAGTTCTGTCGCTCCCCGGTAGGTGGATTTCTGTGGACTCCGCACGAAGCATGTGCGAACGCGTTCGACTCTCTCTTCACTCGTCGACGGACGGCCAGTCGATTTTCGTTTACAGATACAGCCTGAATCCCTAAATTGTGTGTACCACTTACGAATGGATCTCCCATCCGGCGGGTCTTTATCGTATCTGGTACGGAAATGTCGTTGAACACTAGTCACAGAGTTGTTTACATGGTAATCAAGCACACAGAAATACTTCTGATCCCCAGTCAACGCCATTTTCCTTTACTGCTCTGCTGTTGACATCTTGCGGGTGAACGCGGAACTTTAGAAGTGGACAACTAAACTTTGAGAGTTTACCTTTCATACAATATGTCTCACGATATTATATGTTCTTACATTTCACATAATAAATTTCTGAAAACCTGCACAACATTTTGACTTGCCCTATATATATATATATATATATATATTAACGCTCTAGCTGCCGCAATTTTTTGTTTTAGCAAAAGAAAACCAATTTAAAAAGTAGAACATCCAATTAAAAAATTAAAGCCGATTTCGTTAACCAGAAAAATCAATAATTAGGAGTAGGAGTTCGCCTGAAACTAAAATTAAAAAATCACTCAAGCCGTCGATATTTCGCCAGGAAACCTAGTACATTCTATTAAAATAAAACGGAAAAGATATTCTCCAAAAAAATTAGCGAAATTCAACCATCAAAAGTGAGGGTTTACCTAAAACACGAAATTAAAAATTCGCTCTAACAACCTGCATGTTTGCTTCGTCGCAATGTTCACCATACAGTATAATTAACATTTAAATTGACAAATTATTCTATAAGATTGGTTTAATTTACTCAATATCTTTAGTAAAGAATTGAAAGAAAAAAATGAGTAGATATCATTTAAATATGAGTTAAATTAAACAACAATATGCAATAGATAATAACTTACATTTATGCATGGTTTGTTTTCACTGTAGTCCGATTCATTTAAATAAATTGATATAAGGATTTGAGTTTCTTCAATTTAAGAGTTAACAAAATATAGCCTATAGGCTATATATATAATGTTAAAATGTTAAAATAAGTAGGCCTATCTGATATATAAGCCGTCCTCAATTAAATAAAATTTCTGTTTGAGAAACTTCGTCATGTAGTTAAAAGTATGAAAGCCTTTCAGAATCATGTTTCCATCTTCTTCATTTCATTTGGTACATGATTCTGAAAGGCCTTCCTAGTTTTAACTACCTAAAGTTTTTAAAACAGAAATTTAATTTAGTTGAGGGTTTCGAGGTAGCATGGTGCTTTGTCACGCAGCGGGCCCGGGTTCGATCCCCGGTCGGGACAGTTTCCTAGGTGAGGTTTTTATCGGGGTTTTTCCTCACCTGTAAGACAAATGTCAGGAAACTTTAAGGCACAAACGATCCCCGAACATCATATGGCCTTCGCAATCATCTTCATTCATATTCATCTTAGATTAAGCTTAGGGTTAAGGATTCTCCTGGCGCACCACTATCATCATCATCATCACTATGGCAAGGATTATTATAATAAAAGATAAGATTGCAATGCAGTTAGTATATATTATTCAACTATTTGTGCGTAAAACCAAATCAAAAGTCTTATTTCTCACTATACAATTCAACTATTTGTGTGTGAAACCAAAACAAAAGACAGTCATAAGTCTAACTTCTCATTATACTATGTTGCAATTTTAACTTTTACTTACTCTTACTTACTCACTGGCACTATCGAACCCGTAGGTTCATGGCCGCACGGAAATAAGCTCTCCATACATCCCTATCCTGAGCCAATGCTTTCCAATCATTCCCTGTATAATCTACTTCCTTCAAATCATAGTTAATGTTATTCTCCCACCTCATTCTTGGTCTACCAACTGGGCGTTTTCCCTCTGGCTTTCCTACAAGAAGCTTCCATGCAAGTCTTTCATTCCCCATACGTGCAACATGTCCTGCTCATCGCAGTCTACGAGACTTAATTGTTCTTATTATATCTGGCTTCCTATAAAGACCATGTAGTTCATTGTTATGTAGTCTTCTCCATTCACCTGTCTGTTCATCTCTCTTTGGTCCAAAAAATTTTCCTAAGTACTTTATTCTCAATTTTAACTTTCAGTAGGCCTACATAAAAATCCTAGCTCGAATCATCATCGGGACAACGTAACCCCGCCTTCCAGGCGCTCGAACATGAGAAGTGGATTACAATTACGCCAGTGCCAGAGAGAACATCAGGAATGTCTGGAAGGACAACCTAGGACATAATAAAAAATATTGGAGGACGATTGACAGCTATATCCGGTACTTATTTTATTTTAACGTTTTATTTTTTAGTACATCATTTTGTAGCTTAGTGGTTAAGGCACTGCTCTACAAGCCGGAAGGTCGAAGGTTCGAGTCCCAGTGGATCAGGATTTTTAAACTGACCCAAACCTTCTGGCGGCACTATGGCACCGGGGTCGACTCAGTCTGTAACATAAATGAGTACCAGACGCTTGTTCTGGGGTTAAAGGCGGCCGTCACGCAGGGCTGGCACCCCGGCTGTCATCAAGTGCCAATTGTCTAGAAACAGTGGGAGCCTTAACCCGCTACTACTATCCCAAGGGCTTCCTGAGGCCTGTAGTGGGAACACTTTACCTTTTATTACTTAACCTCAACAGTGCTTTATTATGAATTTTAGAAGTATTGAAAATATATATTTCGTAAACCAGCAAAATCAGACAATAACTTCGATTTGCTGAAGAATTCTCTTAGTGTACGCAGTTCCTGCGTGACAGGCTTCTTATATTTATACTTATTTTCAGAATTAAACATGACATTGGCATCTTTTAAAACAAATCTAAATTTATATTTGCTCTAACCTCGACTTCATCATTACCCAGTGTAAGGTACATATATTAATTGGTGTTTTCGTATACTTCATCAAATTTATACTATTATTATAATTATTATCATTATTATAATATTATTTTATTATTATTATTATTATTATTACTACTACTATTATCGTAAGTATTATTATTGTTATTATCGTATAAAATTTTGTTTGTATACATGAAATTTACATTGCTACATTTAATGTATCTTTAACTGTTTATAATTAGTATAGTGTATATCTATATTTATCAAATATTTATTTGTATTTGTGCTGGTTGAGTGGAAGAGAAGGCCTTATGGCCTTAAGTGTGCCAGAATAAATAAAACATTATTATTATTATTATTATTATTATTATTATTATTATTATCTTCAATTAGTAATAAATGTATCGGGGGTGCAACAAGAGAGAAAACATAGATCACGTTTCTTTGCTATAAGATAGTAAAGTTGTAAACTGTATTACCTTGGAATTTGGTGTGTATCTTGAAGAGAGGGACACGGTGAGTATATTTATTTTATGTGACCTGGACTCCCAGAGGTAGACTAGAGTAAAGTTGTCAGGATTCAGCCTCTTGCTTCTTCTTGATGACTCTCTGAACGCAGCAACTCCCACAGGCATCTTCCTGGATTGCAAAGATTCCAGTTACTTATCAACTTTAGGTCTACACTGCATTTTATATTTTAATACTCAACGCTGCAAATATAAACCCAGCAAAAAATATTACTAGCATATTATGTTTACAACATTTAACATCAGTCTACATCACATCCAAGCAAAATACTGCAAAATAACATACTTATAAAGAGGATACTTGCATTTTCAGCCAACATTTTAATGCAAATAATCCTCTCCTGTATTCAACATTAAATCCAGAAACCAGTTCTGATTCACCTTCAGCAAAAGGATTTCGATTAGTTTGTCCCACTTGTAAAAGGTTGCATTTGTTTTTACTCAATTTGTGTGTATATTTTCTGATCCAAATCACTTAGAACAAGTGATAAAACATAATTCCAGAGGTTGCGAAATATCATACACAACGTGAACAGATATAAATAACAAACTAAATAAATTGAATTTTATAATAGGAACACTAAAATGAACTTTAAAAAATAAAGCCAGAAAAGACTTTACAGTGAAATTATGCAAGACAATATCAGTTCTTATTATTACTTACGGATCTGAAACATGGACTGTTACAACACAACAATCTGTCAGAATGCAAGCTGTTGAAATTAAATTTCTCAGACCAATAGCAGGATATCAAAGAACCGACAAAAACACAACACAGAAATAAGATAGCAACTAAAAGTTGAGGAATTAAACACAACATTAATGAAATATAGAATAAACTGAAAATAACGCTTTGCAATGATGGCTGAGAACAGAATACCAAAAGCAGTATTCAACAATTCACCAAGAGGAAGAAGAAGTTTGGAAGACCATAGAAAATATGGAAAGAGCAGCAATTTGTAGCCGGAACAGGCTAGCAAAAGCCTAAATCGTGACGAAGAAGAAGAAGAAATCGCTTAGGCATCATGAGCAAATATCTACCACTACAAAAAAGTGAGATGTTTATGGATTAAAGAAAAATAAGTGATATTTGTATGATTTAGAGATCTTCTTCTTCTTCACTTCACGGGCTAGGCAAAATGCCTGTTCCGCCTCACAGTTGTTCTGTCCATCTTTTCACTTGCCTTCCTACATTCCTTGAACCTCTTGGCTTGATATAGAAATTATTGTAAACTAAATAACTTTCATGACTTTTAGCAAAGAATCTAAAAATGAAATCAGCGAGAACAAATTGTAAGATATTCCTATTAACTGAGAGAGAGGCAAAGAATAGGGGGTAAAGAGTCGTAATATATGGTTACATATGAGTATTATAACAAAAATGTTAAGCAAAAATGTAATAAAGAAATTGGTGCAAGACGAAGTGCTTGAGATGTGATAATTGAACGAAAAAGATGGAAAGATGAATTATCATAACGGTATAGAACTAACTAAACTAACTTACTACTGACATTATCGAACCCGTAGGTGCTTGACCGCGCGGACATACTCTCTCTACACATCTCCATCCTAAGCTAATGTTTTCTAATCATCCACTGCATAATCTATCGACCGCGGTAGACTAGTGTTTATGCTCCTTGCCTCTAGTTCCAAGGGTCGCGGGTTCAAACCTGGCCGCGGTCGAGGGACTTATGTCCCGAGTCTGAATATTTTCATGTTCGTAAAAGATTGTTAAGCCTAAATAAAGATGCCTCTAACCCTTAACTTCACAATGTATCTTATAAGGAACATTGATTTCATTTATTTATTATTGTTTATTAAACAGTAAAAAAACAAATTATTATAAATTACCTAAGATTGTGTCAAATTACGTTAAAAATACAGTAATATCTTACTTTTACATGATTTTGTTTTCTTTGCGGTCCGAAACATTTGAATAACCGGGACGAGAAAATATTGTTTCGCCAATTTAAGGTCTAAGTAAAATGTACCGACATCAACGTCCTAGTAATACCTTAGTTCCCTGCTAGATGTCTCATTGGGTCGGTGTGTTGACCGCATGCCGTCCATGACATCTACGGACAAATAAGGTAACTAAAAATTAACTTGGTCTACTAACTCCTTATAAAGAAGATGCTATGATTCAACAATGGTTTACGCCATTATAGATAGACTGCATAATATACTTCCCTCAAATCATGGTTAAAGTTATTCTCCCACCTCATACGGTACCTATATTTTTGGGTAAATAATATATCTGAAAAAAAAAGTCTGAATAAAGTACTTAATGTGATTATGCATAAACATATGGAGTAAGAGGCATTCCAGTATCACCAACAACTTTTTCAATCCTTTAGGTTCGGCTCTAAGCGGAAAGACGACCGGATGTGTTTTTTTTAATTTTAAGCACCATTTCGGCAGACAATTTTACATAGATGGTGTGTACTTGTACTTTATATAAAGAGGAGTTTAAGATGAGTGCTTGCTTAAGAAATGTAAATATTTTGTGGGAGGGATGATGATAAAGAGAAGAGAGAAGATAAATTCCGGAGCCGGGAAATGACTCATTCCTGTTGAAAACTACTAAGGGAATCACCGAGTTTAATGTTTCCATTCGAGAGACAACAATACCACATTCTAACATACGCACTGCCATAATATTCGGAATTTAATACAAGCATCTGTTACACAGTCTAACGATTGCAATTATAAATCCACACCCCTTCTTAGCCCCAAGAAAGACAATTTTACAATTGAAATTTCCAATTCTGTCGAAAATCGAACCGGACCTGAAGATTAGGAGGCAGGTTGTTACCAAGAGAGCTTGCACGGCAGACAAGGAGGAAAATATATTAAGGATTGAGCCATCAAAATTTGTAATAAACTACATCTAATCATTTTGGTTTTTTACAAAAATTCAATAACGAATTCTGAATAAAAACATGAGATAGTAGAAAATATTATGATAAATGGATCATAACTGCTTGATTTTTTTTCAGGAAGTCTCTGGCTAAGACATCAGCCTATATAATTTCAATTAATTAAGAACAAGATAAATAAGAAAATACATTTAAGTTCTAGAAATTACATGATCGATGTTGTAACTATACCATTTTGACGATCTAAGTGCAGAAATAAATGAACCAGAAGAAACAGTAGATGAGATATATTTTAATTCAGGAGGGAAGATACAAAGATAAAATTGATGTCATTAAAAACTAGCTTAGTCTTATTTGTGTGTAAGTAATACAATTCTAACAGAAATATACTGCTATTATTTTATTTAAAAACGCTCATTGGTATCGATAATCAAGGCTGGACAAGATCGATATATTTTGCAGCGAGAACACTTAAATCAGGGTCAGGGTCTTTTTTGCAACGTAATATTAAGAACATGGGACACACTGTTTTACTTCCCTTCCAAAGGAAAGTATGACTTTTTACACCATAAAAAAACCATTATCCCCTGTCGGGTATGAACCTTCAAATCTCGGAATTAGAGGCCAGCATGATATATGGAGGTGCAGTAGGTGGATGTTGGAATGAAACACAGGTTAAGTTTATTATTTTTTAGAATAATTACAGCATTTTTGGTAAAGATACGTATGATTATTTATTCAATTATGTCTCGTGCTGTCAATCTGACACAATTTGAGTAATTCCTCCAGCTGTAATATGTCAAGGTTAGAGTGAATTATTTTTATTAGCTTTTTATGTTTGAATTTCTCTTCTAGCTATAATTCTTAGCTATATTTGCACTCTCCACAATGTTAATGTGGCGTCATTTAGGGTATTTTTATTCCTTCTTTATTTGTTCACTATTTTTCTATTCTCTTCGGACCAAAACCCACATGTAAACATTCTTCAGGTCGCTTATCACTAGATAACGGAATTTTAAGGCTCATTTTAGGTGCCTAAAATACACACTTATACAAGTGTATTTAGGTTCCAAAAATGTAAAATAGGCATTAATGATTTGTTAAAGAACGACACTAATATTTATTGAAAGGCATCACATTCATTTAATAAAATTTAAAAATAAACTAACGTTAAGTTTCACATCGAAAGTGTCCATAAACAAATTTAATGTTTTCTTTCTTTTACAGTATTTTTGCACTTTACAGTGTATTTTTATTTCCATAACTTGCTTCACAATAAATAACATGCATTTTTTTAGTTTTTTTTATGGAGAAGTTATAATTTTTATCGATCAGAATTAATTTATAAGCCGAAAAACTGCATTTTGCATCGAATAAAGAAAGAGTCGAACTGGTAATTCAATCCACCTTCTTTGCTCATTCCCATGAAAACGTTAGTTGCAGCTTCATGTAATAAATATTTTCACTTTTTCTCCAGCAGTTACCGTACGAGCGCATCAGAAAGCTTCTGCTTTACTACGTCCAGTGATTCAACTTATACTTAGGGTCGGTTTCACCATCAGAGATAACTGTATTACGCCAGTTTTCCCCGTGTATAATGCATAGTTTAAACTGGCGTAATACACTTACCTCTGTTGGGGAAACCGACCCTTAGTGAGGCTTCCCATTACTTTCAAAGCCGGTTATCAAGTTTGAAATAAATGTAAAGTGAGATTTGACGTATACCAAATCATTTTGAAAATAGAGTAATTTAAATTTCCTTGGTTCCGGAAACACAAAATGAATCATCCTGCAATTTTTCAACAGTGTATTTAATTCTTCAAATTGTTAACTATACTATTCAACCGCAATGTTCCCCAATGATAGAGGACAGGTTCTGGACCAAGGAGAACACCTGGAAGTATCTACCGAAAAGCTCTTAATGTGTAATTCACGAAAACTTTATTCATGAAAGATATAAGTTTATTCAATTTTATAAATTCCATTCGGATTTGTTCTGCTGTACGATATACTCAATGTGCCAAGCAAAACAAAAAGAAAGACAAAAAAAACAAGACTTTAATGTCAAAACAGGCATTTTTCAGGTAGTACGAAACACCATTATTCAAATCTAATTACCCACGATAAAAAGTACAGTAGGCCTAAGTATAGTAGCTTATAATTGAAAAGTCTCCAAGTACAATAATAAAAAATATATAAAGGGTCAATCAACATAAGGGTACCTAAGTACTAAATCTCAAACGTGTATGCATCATCTTCTTCTTTATTCATATAAGTTTAGGCCTAGAGGCCTGTTAGGATCTCACTGTTGAATTTTGTATACAGCGCTTCCTTGGACAGTTCTGTTGGACAATAACGAAGCATGGCTTTGGGAACTCTTATCTTAACTCATTCGTCGCAAATTATTCATCCAGTTGTTCTGGTATTCATGTATGTACTTATACGTTTACGTCTTCTTTTTCTTTTTCTTCTTCTTTTTCCTTTCATGTGATAGACCTAGTGGTCTGTTACGGTATCAATCCAACGTTTGAAGGGTCTGCCCAAAGATCTCTTGCCCGGTGGCTGGTAATTTAAGATTTGACGTGGTATTCTTGTTCTTCTCATTCTTATTACGTGAGATTTCCAGTTGTTTCTGTATTTTTGTACATATTCCATGACTGATTCTGTTTGAAATTCTTTGAGAATCTCAGAATTCCTTTTATGGTCTGTTCTTGAGTAACCTGCAATACGTCTCATAAATTTCATTTCTGCCGCTGTTAGTCTTTGTTCATCTACACTGCGAATTGTCCAGGTTTCACTGCCGTAACATAATATGGGTCTGGCCAGTGTTTTATAAATTCTAGTTCGTGTGTGTAGCTGTACTGTGTTTGGCTTGAAAATATTATTTATAATCCCTGTTACTCTGTTAAATTTTATAATGTTTTGACTAAAATCTTTTTCCTCTTCATATGTAACGTAATACGTTTACGTATTAAGTAAAAATAGGATTTTGCCTAAAAACCAGTCTACATATCGCTTGTTGCACCAGTAATTCATCCTTATTTTGCTCTTTTTTTAATAAGAGTAACTAGATAGCTGCGCTACAATTCACATAATTTCTAGTAAAAGTATTTGTGAAATATTTTATCCAAAGCCACTTGCTTTACTGTTATATTTTCCTTTCGATATAAATATCATACATTTTCACTGGGATGTTAGAATTTTATTACTTGGATAAAAAAAACTCATTTCATTATTAAAGGAAGATTGTTAAAAAAAATCGTCTGAAGAGATTTACTGATGAGAAATTTGACCGGAGTACTTGCAACCAAGTAGAGTAAAGAAGCTTGGAATGTCGAGAGAGATAGTTGTCTCCAGGGGAACATTACTGTGTCTTAAGACCGAAACCGGGAGTGTCCGGCAGATTCTGCACGTTCTAGCGGATTCCCACCCCGTCGTTTATCCCGAGGAGTCACATACAGATTCGATCTGGTAATAAGATCAGGACGTGTGGTGGCTTCTACCTACTACTGTCTTGGCTTTGATGTTATCTTCATGACCCCCCAAAATCCTTTCTTAACCTCCTACTTCTACAGTCAGATAGTGCACCTTTTCTTACCTTACATCGTCTTTTTATCAGTGCTCTCAGTTACTCCATTCAGTTTAAGAAATCGTGACATAAATCTACATAAGGCAACCCAATAATTAACTAAACTAACTCACTGGCGCTATCGAACCCGTAGGTTCATAGCCGCGCGGACATAAGCTCTCCACACATCCCTATCCTGAGGTAATGTTTTCCAATCTTCTCGTGTATAATCTACTTCCCTCAAATTGTGGTTAATTTGATTCTCCGATCTCATTCTTGGTCTACCAATTGGGTATTTTCCCTATGGTTTTCCTACAACAAACTTCCATGCATCTCCTTCATTCCCCATTCGTGCCACATGTCCTGCCCATCGCAGTTTACGAAATTTAACTCTTCTTATTGTAGCTGGCTTTCTATAAAGATCATTCAGCAGCTCACTGTTATGAAGTCTTCTCCATTCACCTATTTGTTCATCTCTCTTTGGCCCAAAAAAATTTCCTAAGAATTTTATTCTCAAATACTCGTAATCTCCTTTCCTCCCTTAAAGGAAGGGTCCATGTTTTGCAACCATATTATATACACTAACTGGGAGAATAAAAGTTTTATATATTTTCAGTTTAATGTTTGTTGAAAGGAGTTGGGACAACTGGGAGAATAGCAGTTTTATATATTTTCAGTTTAACGTTTTTTGAAAGGAGTTGGGACAAGGAAATCCAATACTGTATTTTATGTTTTTTACAATGTGTATTATCAACATCATCATCATCAGCAGCAGCATCAAGGATTTATACCTTAAGGTCTGTTCCGATCTCATGCTAGAATTGATCTGTCCATATTTTACTGGGTCTTCCAATATTTCTTTGTCCTCGTGGTTTGAAATGAAGAATCTGTTTTGGAATTCTATTGCTATTCATTCTATTGATGTGGTCCATCCATTCATCTCTGCATTGTGCAATTGTATCTAAGAGTTTAAATATATTTAGTTCACTTCGTACATATCCATTTCGTTTTCGATCTGTTATTGTACAGCCAGCCACACTCCTCAGAAACCTCATTTCTGACGTTTCTATTATTCGTTCCTGGTTTTTGGTTAAGACTCAGTGTTCCGATCCATACAGTAGTGTAGGAACCGCCATTGTTTTATAACATTTTAAAAGTGTCTCTTTCTAGTTCCTTTGAGGCTTCGTTTTATGGAACCACACCTATAATTAAATTTATTTATTTTGTTTTCAATGTCTTCACTTTTTCTATATGACACATTGTATCCCAGATATTTAAAATTGCTCACCTGTTCTATTATTTTATTCTCTAATTGGATTTTGTTACTCTTAGTGGCTCATACCCTTTAAAAGCTAAAACTTTTGTTTTTAGAGTAGGCCTAGATATTTTCAAGTTGTATGTTTCACATATGTGTATTATTATCTGTTCTAAACTGAGGATGCCTGTATGTAAATAACACTATGCTAGTTTAATTAGTCGCAGGCCATTTATGTATATTCTACTGTATTTTTAGACCTGAGTAAACAAACAAGAAATTACCATACTGAGGCATAGAACATTTATGTTTAAATAGTTGAATTTCCTTACAAATTATTTTAAAACATTGCAACGGGTACGTCCTGGGCCGTAGCGAGTGGTTAAAGCAAAATGCTCTGCCGCAGAACTACGGGATTTGCACTGGTTCGGGTCTCCTTGGGGGGAAGAAATTTTATCATGGAATTTGGTCAATATGGGACCGGTGCCACCCAGCAACATAAGGAATTAGCGTAGCTACAATAAGTAGCTGCTGTAGGTTAAGAAAACAAGCTATAACGGCTGGGGGATCACATATGCTGACCATATATCACTCCTACACTCCTTCTGTGACTATTTAACTCATGCCACAAATGCTGGTCAATGACCAATCACGTTTCAATGAATGTTGTTTTACAACCAATAACTGTCGTGTTTCACCTCGCTCTTTATCGATTTATCTTTATCAGCCCCTGCTTTTGTGATAAAAGAAGCTCCTCCTTTTTAATGTTCTGAACAGGTCAAAGCATTATTTTTCTCCAACAAATACACTGAATATAGCAAATAATGAAAATATTCCTTCATTTTACTGAGTTGTTTACTAAAAAAATAAATGAATAACCGTAATCTTGATTATGATATATAGTTTGATGTGTTTCATTATTTCTCCACTTGGGTGCACTCTTACAATATTACGATCTTATTTGGCAATAGGCTAAATAATATGATCAAGCAGCAGTGAATGAACATAACTTCACATTTCTGATTTGTTTTCAAACATCGCCGTTTACATTAAATATATAAATATTTTAAAATAACTATAGTTAAACAATGATTTGTGAGTAAACAGCTTAATGTTATTCGTTAAATAGTCCTAACAAATGCCACTCTTGATTTCCAATTTATCGATAATTTGGAAATCAAGAGTGGCATTACTTATGATTAACACATGTGGAAGTAAGACCAGTAACCGGCTGTAGGTCAAGTGTCTTCTAGGCCTGTCGAGCTATGGAGTTGTGTTTTTATTGCACGGGATACTGAATTGTCGTATGGACAATTTTATCTCAGTGGAAATTTATTTTTCCATGAAGACACTAATCAGTGCGCCTCCCTTATATAAGTACCAAGCCTTGGTAATGCCTTAGATTGCTCGGCGATGATGCGGATGCAGACAAATTTATATTATTAAGTAAGACATTTAGTGTCATAATATTCATAAACTATTTATTTCATAAGCCTAATTTAGTTAAAATAAATATATCTGTGGCACGAAAGATATAAATATCCAAGGCCGATCGAAGTGGCTGCGTTCACTGTGTAGCAGAATGCAGTATAAGCTGTCATGTAGTTAGCGCGGGGCAATCCCTCAACATTAGTTTTAATTCTTCTAATCGGATTTCAATATTTCATGTAGCTACTCAGTTATGCTCTCGGGATGAGTGTACCCATTCAGAACTCTTTAGCAAATAAAACATTTCTATGATATTTCCGAGAATCGAACCCAGGACATCTGAGGTGGAAACACGCTAACCATTACACCATTGAGGCGGTCATAGAGCTAATTTTTGTTGCATCTTAAATATATTTTACATTGAGTTTACAAACTGACATAGGAAAATATTGATAATAATTAATAATATTGCATAGAGCCTAAACGTTGATATCTGGAGAAAAAAAAAGAAGTCTCAAAATACTTAAAGTAAAGATATATCGATAAATTTTACTAAAATTTGTACGATTAAGAGGTTGCCTACATATTTATTTTACTCGTTGAATAACAGGAAACTATGTTACCTTATTTTATTACGTAATTTTGAATTTACTAGTTGCAATATGTAAACAAATTACTCTGTGTAGTAGTTAAGAAAAATTCAAATATCTAGGAACAATAAATACAAACAGGAATGAGGTGCACAAATAAACTAAATATAGATTCAATTATGAAAATGCATGGTATTATAGGCCTACATTACCGGGACTATTGTCCCAACTTCTCTAAAAAAAAGTATTAAACTTGCGTCCACGAACCTACGGGTTTGATAGTGCCAGTGAATTGTTTAGTTTAGTAAGAAAGAAAAATAATACAGATTTTTTTTTCAATAGAAACTATTTCTGGAATTCACTAAATTATTTAGTATTTTTTATTTGATTGATATCATCGAATACAAAATCATTATTTAGAGGAACGGTTCAAAGCACATAATAGAAGATCTAAGATTTAATACGTCAGAAATACGCGTACAATAAAATTAAAATAAATTAATCTGATGAGTGATCTGCGCAAAGGGTGAGAGTAAAAAATCAATGTATAACTTTATTATGTATGTGTGTGTGTGTGTGTGTGTGTGTGTGATTTATTTACACACTTACAACACAGATGTAGCTGAAGTATCTAAAAGGTTTAGTATAAATGACAGGATATGCTTTAAGTCTATAATAATATCAGTACGGAATCTATATATGATATTTATTTTAATTAATTTTCTACAAACTTGCGAGGTGCAAAGGAAATTAAACATAGGCTCAACTCTAGACACGCATGATAATATCCATTGCAGGGACTCTTATCGTCCCAACTTCTCTAAAGAATGTTAAATTAAAAATACGTAAAAGGATTGTGCTTCCAGTTTTACTTGACATGTGTGAATGCTTTAAAAGAGGAGAAAAAATTACGAGTGATTAGGAAAGTTTTTTGACCAAATAATATTTACAAGTACTTTATGGGAAATAGGATGTAATAATAACAGTTAAGTTTCGTAGTCTATGATGGGCAGGTCAGGTTGTACGAATGAGGAATGAAAGAGGGACATGAAAACTCCCTGTAAGAAAGGTTGCGGTAAAGCACCCAGTATTTATGCCAATAATGAGGAGGAGAAATAATACTATGATAGGAGACAGCCTACAGGGAATGACTGGAAAACATTAGCTCAGGATAGGAACGTTTGGAGAGCTTGTGTCCGCATAGCAATGAAACTCCGGTTTCAATAGTGTCAGTGAATTGGGTATTTTACATAGTTTGTTTACATTTACTAATTATTTAACATTATTTATTTTTATATTTATTTTATCCTCTGGTAGGCCTAAAGTTAAATCATTGACACATTTCTTTGTGTGTTTACAGAGAAGTACAGAATGTACAGAGTGCAGCGTAAGTCAGTCAATAGAAAATGCAAATATGTTATTTTCTGTAGCTTACAACATCTATACAAAAAACAACTGCCGAAATTGTTCAAAGTGACCTCCATTGTTGTTTAAGCAGTAGTGTTTACGATTATATTCTGAAGGTCCCGTATTCAAATCCGTTTCAAGCAATCTGACTTATTTTCCTTGCAACCATGTGCAGTGGTTAACAGAAATTTGCCGCATTCTGTATCATAAAATAAATTCTTTTCTTTCTGGGTACAGACGCCTATTCTATAAAAACCAATGAATATTTCCCATTTCTAAACATATTTTAATGTTATTCAGAAATGGTATTTTTTTTATTTGGTAATATTCCACAATACAGTGTTTATCTTTCAGCCCAAAGTGATTTGTCGCCAGAGGTTCCAGTCTAAAGCATCTTCTTCCCTCAAATCTCTAGCTTCCATAATCTCTTCACTCCATCCACCCATCGTTCTCTAGGCCTGACTCTTCCATTTCTTCCATTAGCTTTTCAATTAAGTATCTTCTTTGGTATTCTCTCTTCTTCCATTGTTATATGGTGTCCATACCATTTCAAACGTGTTTATTATATTTTTCCTAATTTTTTTTTCAACTTGCATAATTTCCCTTATTGTGCTGTTTCTGACCTTATCTCTTCTTGAAATTCTTGCCAATCGCCTCAAAAAATCCATTTCTACTGCTAACAGATTGTTGGCTTGTTTTCTACTTTCTCTGGACAGAAATTGTAATTAAGCGTATAATTCTTTAAATTTGGTCCTTTCCACGAAATACAAAATTAAAGTTCGAAGGATTAATATGTTAATTCTAATAGGCCCCTAAACCTAAGAGATTTAGGAGACACATCAATCTTCAAAAATAAATTTTCCAGCGTTTAGTGATAAACTGGATATTAAATAAGATATATCACTCAAAGTTTAAGGTGACTTTGAGAAATCTTAATAGAAAATAGAAACTCCAACAATTCAGCTTTTAGTCTGGTACTGATCCATATAATCCTATTCCAACAGAAATCTCTTGTAGACATTCATTGTTATCCTCTTCCTGATCGTCAATCATATCGATAATGTCACGTCTTAATAATCGATTAGAGTGTTTGCTACTGGAAATCAGATGAATGTTTAAAAGTCTTATGCTAAATGACAAGTATACTTTATTTTTAGGTCATCAATTATTTCAAGTGATGCAATAATCCAGGTGAAAATCTCAAGGTACATCTAACAGATTTTATTATTTGTTTGTAAGGTCAGTGACTGTTATGTCTGCAAAGAATAATCGGTTATCGCTTTTTAGTACTTAGATCTGTGGAAAATTTATTCGGTTTTACGTTCTTACTTTCATACTTGAACTTATTATAGCTTCAACTTATTTGCAATTATTATTGCTAGAGGGGTCTTGCATTTAATATACAAAGGGAAAGAGTATTTTTCAGCTACCTAAAATATTTTGTGAAAGAATGAGAAAAAAAAGTAGTAATGTTGGTCTAACATCTAAAATTTGTTTTGTGCGACATATTTTTATATTCTGTATTAAAAATATTAAAAATTGAACTTTTAAGGTAAAAGATAAAAAATTGACAGTATTAAGGTCAAATCTAATATTAAAGAGTGCAACTCTTATAACACAGACACATAGGTTGCACACACATAGCATATATATATATATATATATATATATATATATATATATATATATATATAAAGAAATAAGGGAAATTATGGGTGTACAAGAGGAGCCGGACATCAGAGACATTATAAAAAAAAAAGATTACAGTGGTATGGCCATGTCAAAAGAATGCCAGAGCAAAGATTGCCTAAAATTGTTATGGAATGGATCCCAATGGAAAGGAGGAAGAGAGGAAGAACGAAGAAAACTAGGATAGAAGTGGTACAAGCAGATATGAATATCAGAGGATTGGAGGAATATCAATGGATGGACAGAGAGGAATGGTGTTTGGTTTCCGGAAGACGGCTGCCATGATAACCGGATGATTATGATATATACATAGGCTGTATGGTATTTTCAATGCCAC
This sequence comes from Diploptera punctata, assembly GCA_030220185.1. Lineage (NCBI taxonomy): Eukaryota > Metazoa > Arthropoda > Insecta > Blattodea > Blaberidae > Diploptera > Diploptera punctata. The sequence goes on from JASPKZ010008350.1 coordinate 713,029, forward strand.
AGATTTCTTTTTTTGCTTTTCTGGTGTTTCTCTCTTGGCATTGGCGTAATTGTAACCCACTTCTGAAGTTGGGGCGCCTGGAAGGCGGGGTTACGTTGTTCCGATGATATGATGGATTATGATAATGACAGTGGTGCACCAGGAGAGTCCTTAATTCTAAGCTTAATCTAAGATAATATGAATGATGATGATTGCGATGGTCATATGACGTTCGAGGACCGTTTGGGCCTTAAAGTTTCCTGACATTTGTCTTATAGGTGAGGAAAAGCCCTGGTAAAAACCTCAACCAGGAAACTGTCCCTACCGGGAATCGAACCTAGGCACGCTGCGTTCTCCAGGTAGCGTGCTGCCTTGTCACTCAGCGGACCCGGGTTCGATTCCCGGTCGTGACAGGCTCCTGGGTGAGGTTTTTCTCGGAGTATTTCCTCACCTGTAAGACAAATGTGAGGAAGCTTAGGGCTCAACGGTCCCCGTAAATCATCCGGTCATTACCATCACCCTTATCATTATCATCATCATTCTTCACCGGTGTGAAAAGCAACGGGAAGCTACCACACCTATAATTCCCTAGTAAAACTGCAAAGCGTAGCATAAAAATGCTGTGATTGCAGTGAAAGACCTGCCCTCGGGAAGAATTACTATGGATGGATATATTATAAACGATTTAAGGCATTTTACCTTCTTGCAGAGTCCAATGGGGTAATGAATTTTCTCATGGAATTTCGGTTAGTATGGGAACGGTACCCACCTAGCATCGTGACGAATTTGGATAATTAGAATAAATATAGGATCCACATTGAGAAAACTAGCTGTAACGTCTGGGAGACGCGACATATTCATCACATATTACCCTTAATTGGTTGGATAATCGACCACCTCTGTGATTAACACAGCAGGTCAGAAGCACACTAGTAGACCAAGGCTCCATGGAGAGGATTATGTTGTATGTATATGTGTGTGTATATATATATATATATATATATTATATATATATGCGCTAATAAGTAAATAAATTCAACTCGTGTCCAACTCAAGGTCGGGTAGAGAGATGAGATGAGATGAGCCCCTATATGTAGATATCTGTGAATGACAAGAGTGCCGGCAGACCACACTTGACGCGCCATCACAGGGGCGGATGAATGAAAATGAAACGAAACAGATAAGATGATTATGGAGAAATGATGGAATAAAAATATGTCAGGTGAAAACGGGAGAAAACCTATCCAAGCTCCGTTTCGTTCACCACAAACTCACATGGAGCGGCCGAGACTATATCACATGATAAAAGTAAAGTTAACCCAGTACAATTCCTAGGAGGTCGCTTGGGAAAGTAGGATGTTAAGGCTCGCACCTTTATGAACAATTGGTTCTGGATATCAGCCAAGTTGTTAACTTTGCGTGACGGCCATCTTTACACCAGTACAAGCGTCTGGTAGTCATACCCATTAAACACTGAGTCGACCCCAGAACCTTGGTATCGCCAGAAGGTTAGGCCAATAAATATATATATATATATATATATATGTATATGTATTTATTTATTTATTTATTATAGCTAACTTTTTGACATTTAGAAATGTAGGCCAATTACCGGTATGACACGAAAAGAAAATAGCCTAAATGCCTGAGCCGGGGTCGCGTCAGGTATTTTTTTTTCATGTCCTATAGACCTATATATACTTTATAATAACTATTTTGTAATACAAATAATAATAATAATAATAATAATAATAATAATAATAATAATAATAATAATACTAATAATAATAATAATAATAATAATAATAATTATTATTATTATTATTATTATAATTATTATTATTATTATTATAATTATTAATATAATTATAATTATTATTACAATTATACTTGTAATTATTATTATTATTATTATTATTATTATTATTATTATTATTATTATTATAGTCCACCGCCGTGGTCTCGAGGTAGCGTGCTGCCTTGTCACCCAGCGGGCCCTGGTTCGAACCCCGCTCTGGTCAAGTTTCCTGGGTGAGGTTTTTTCCGGGGTTTTTCCTCACCTGTAAGACAAATTTCAGGATATTTTAAGGTCCAAACGGTCCCCGATCATCATCTGGCCATCATTATCATCAATATCACATTCACCTCATTAGATTAAGTTTAGGTTTACGGCTTCTCCTGGCGCATCATTACCCATAGTCATCACCCATCATATCATTGGGGCAGCGTAACCCCGTCTCCCAGGCGCCCCAACCTCAGAAGTGGATTGCAATAGATGCCAGGAGAGAATACCTGAAATGTCGAATGACAAACAGGTGGCATTGAATAAAAGTATTATTATTTATTTAATTCATTTTACCAGATGGAATTAAAACTGTAAGCTCTTTTTTCACATCACATGTTAAAATTATGTAAACATAAACAATTAAGAAAGTTAAATTAATAACACACAACACACAATACAGAACTGATAAAAAAATACAAAGTATATTAAATATTTTATGAGGTGAGTACTATATGACGATTAGTGCTTTATGTCACCACATTTCTGTGGTTCAAATATAAAGAGGAAATATGTAACTATCAGTTCATTTGTTAAACTGATTCAAAGCAACATAAAATAGAATTAGGTGTACAAAAGGTGTGACATAAATTGTGATCACATGGAAATAAACGTATAGAGTTCATTTATAAAATCTCCATTTACTCAGGAAGTTGAAATATTTAGAGAATTTATAGATTAATCTTTTTTTTTTTGCCCATGTATCTGACAATATTTTACAAATGAGAGGTGATAACGAAGTCTACGAAACCGTATTTGAAAAATAGAATAACAATTAAATTTTAATTTTAAATTAAAAAAAAAGAAGGGATTTTGTGTGCTTATTAACCGACAACATATCCAGACAAATTACATTTTTTTATATTAATTATAAAGCTAACTACATAATTTTAGGACCAGAAGAATTTAAAGGACTCAATGGTATTAATAAGCTGTTAGTTTACGCTGATGATGTAGTACTATTGGCCGATAGCGAGGAGATACTAAAGTACAACACGCACACACTATTGAGTAACATTAAGATATTAGGACTGGAAGTAAATATCAATAAAACTAAATATATAGTCACACGTAGAAATACATTATATAATGGAAATGGACAGATAATGACAAATGAGGGAAATTTTGAGGAAGTGGCTGAATTCAAATACCTAGGAACAATAATCACAAATAGGAATGAGATGCACAAAGAAATTAAACAGAGACTCAATTCTGGAAATGCGTGCTATTATGCATTGCAGAGACTCTTCATGTCCCAACTCCTTTCAAAAAAACGATTTAACTGAAAATATATAAACTACTGTATTATTCTACCAATTATATTATATGGGTGCGAAACATGGATTCTTACTTTAAGGGAGGAAAGGAGATTACAGGTATTTGAGAATAAAGTAGGCCCTACTTAGGAACATTTTTGGACCAAAGAGAGACGAACAGACAGGTGAATGGAGAAGACTACATAAGAATGAATACATGGTCTTTATAGGAAGCCAGATATAATAAGAACAGTTAAGTCTCGTAGACTGCGATGGGCAAGACATGTTGCACGTATGGGGAATGAAAGATTTGCATGGAAGCTTCTTGTAGGAAAGCCAGAGGGAAAACGCCCAGTTGGTAGACCAAGAATGAGGGAAGTAGATCATACAGGAAATTATTGGAAAGCATTAGCTCAGGATAGGGATGTATGGAGAGCTTATGTCCGCGCGGCCATGAACCTACGGGTTCGATAATGCCAGTGAGTAAGTAAGTAAGTAAGTACGATTATAAGTTTGATTAATCAACCGGAACTTAAAACGTGCGAAACTTTAATTGTCTTAAGTTTACGAAATAATTTTAGTAATTGTTGACAGAAGATTTCTTTAGATTCCTTAGGCCTATATGAATAGTTAAAGTTCATCATCATCATCTTCATGGTAGGCCATTGGCCTGTTCCGCTCTAAGAATTCATCTTCCCATCGTCTTCTAGGACGTCCCACATCTCTATAGCCTTGAGGTTGGTACAACAGTGCTTGTTTTGTTAGCCTAGAAGAGTCCATTCTTAAAATATGTTCATGTCATTTTTGTTTATAGTTTTGTATTTTTTCATTTAGATTAAAAATGTTGAGTTCTTGCCTAATTGTTCCACTAGGAATGTGGTCTCTTATAGAGTATATCCTGCAACGTATCTGAGGAACTTCATCTGTGATGAATAATTAAAGTTATATCATAAATTACTTCTCTACAAAACACTTTTAAACAAGAATATTCCACATGAACATATCCTAATGTCAGTACAATTCCTGTGCCTTAATGAAAAACCAATAACGAGCGTATTTCTTTAATTTATTGTGGATAAATGGAGAAATCATTTGCATTGTATGCATTCATACAAAATCTTAAAACTTTGTTTAATTATCACCCAAATGGTAAAAGATATGTCCACCGCTGTGGTCTCGAGGTAGCGTGCTGCCTTGTCACGCAGCGGGCCCGGGATCGATCGCCGGTCGGGAGAGTTTTTCTGGATGAGGTTTTTATCTGGGTTTTTGCTCACCTGTAAGACAAATGTCAGGAAAACATTAAGGCCCAAACGGTCCCCGAAATCATATGGCCATCATTATCATCATTATCCTTATCATTATCATCATCATCCTTCACCGGTGTGGAAAGCAACGGGAAGCTACCACTCCTACAACTCCCTAGTAAAGCTGCAAGCATAGCAGAAAATTCATCAGTGAGATCGTACCATGCCTAATATTTGTTAGGAAGAAGAATAATAATAAGAAAAAATAATGTGATCCTTAAAATATCTTTAACTCGCTTACTTTAATTCCATTTAGTGTACAATATATCCCAACATTAAAAAAAAGTTAAATTAAAAAAAAGAAAAAGAAAATAGTTATTCTTTCGATGATGAACTTGAAGATTTTCGGGCTGTAGGCCGTGGTCGTGAGGCTTGTAGTTCCCCGACGTTTCGCCAGAGACTGCGTCTGGCATCCTCAAGGGTTGTGACTGCCAGACGCAGTCTCTGGCGAAACGTCGGGGAACTACAAGCCTCACGACCACGGCCTACATCCCGAAAATCTTCAAGATCATCATAGCAACTCCGGCCGTGAAAGTCTACGTGAATACATTAGTTATTCTTTCGATTATATTATATGGATTGGATTATTTTTAAGGGATGAGAAAAGAAGAATACGATTACTTTTGAATAAAGTTCTTAGGAAATTGTCTGGACCAAAGAGAGACGAACATAGGCCTATAGGTGAATAGAGGAGATAAAAATAACAATGAGCCAAATTATCTTCATGACCAGACAGGCTATAATAAGAACTGTTAAGTCTCGTAGTCTGCGATGAGCAGGGCATGTGACACGAAAGGGGACTGAAAGAGGGACATTGAGACTTCTTGTAAGATAATTGGAGGAAAAACACTCAGTAGGTAGACCAAGAACAGGTGGGAGAATAAGATTAACCATGATTTGAGGGAGATGGATATACAGGAGTTGATTGGAAAACACTATTGTATATCTCGCTTTACTTGGCAAAGAGAGAGATGGAGATATAAGGGTAGATCCTTGACCGCTTTCTCTCAGTTACAAAAGAAAGAACCAACCCTGGTAACAGTTTTCGTATTCCCCCTTACCCCTACTAACATCTGGTGAAGAAAAAACCGACAACACTGGTGCGAGTGCGAGAGGCGAGCACAGCTGTCTCTTTCTACAATTTTTTTTGCAAAGTTAAGCCAGACAGAGGAATATGAAGAGCATATGTCCGCGCGGCCATGAAACTCCGGGTTCGATAGTGCCAGTGATTTAGTTAGTTTGTTTTATGGATATGCTTCAATTTCCCGTGTCTAATAATTAAGCTAACTTTACGTACTTTTTAATTGTTAACACTGTAACTAGTGAATGATTAACTTTATTTTTTTTAATATTTACAATTTCATGTTTTGAGATAACACAATAAGACGTGTATGTCATGTACATTTGACAGATTTCACTATCTTCCGGTGAAATTAGTTAAGCTAATCCATTTGTTTTCATTACTTGGGAAAGAAAATGACAGAGAGAAGTTTGCTGCAAACTCCATGAGACACGGGGAGGTGGAGGTTGGTATTGGTAAACACTGTGAAGATGATTGATCATCGTTACATCCTGCCATCATCAATCATCCGCTGAATAAGCCTCGAGCCGTGGCTTATGATCAATTTTACCAGCAGATTTGACTGATAACTTTCAAGTATGTTATAATGTCTCAAATAACAAATTTTCCCACTCACTTTTGTGCCTATTTTATTGCCTAAATGCTTTCCTTAATCAAAATAGAGTGAAGAAGTTGTATACAATTTACTGAGAAAGTTACCTCCATTCTAACGGTTCTCGCATGAGAGAGGACATGAGTTCAGAATCCAAACAATTTAAAGTTTTTATTTTTTTTATTTATTTTACGTAATCGATAAGATATACTGGGATGGATTTTTTTCAACGACGTATTTTTCCATATCATTTCATTTCCAAACACTCGTAGACAATTAGCTTCAAGGACAAATTCAATTACCTCGACCGTTACCCCTAGGCCCCGCGATACGTAAGAATCTCTTAGCTTCACAGCTTCCTTACAATTATGCGCTCATCAGTGATAGGGTAGCTACAATGTCTAACAACATTGCTACCCATTTTAACCCTATAATGCGCTATATAAGCCATCAAATACAACTGCGTGCTACACACCGACACATATTTTGCAAGGTTAAGTTCATAAAACTTATGGGGGTAAATCACAATAAAACACCATTTTCCAACAACACCATTTAGGTAGGAAAAAATAATATCAAAATACCATTTTAGCAAGTATAAAGTAACACTGAGCTACAAAAAATAAACTTTTTTTTTGTCTCAGAAAGAAAAATATGTGATTCTGATACTATTTTTTCTTCTGAATTCAAGTATGATATCGGTTTTTCTCCATCACGCAAGATTTTCGAGAGACAGGAATTTATAATTTAAAACACTTTAATATTTTCTACATTCGTAACTACACAATATTCGAACATTCGGACTCGCCTAGAAAGTAAGAAATTACGATTTTCTGCTATATTTGGCCTGTGGAGCATTCCTCTTGATGGTCCAACAATAATCGGCCAGCATATTAGGATTCCATTTGCCTTGATATATCTTTTCCATAGTTGAAATCTCCTGTGTTAGCTTATTAGGTTTTATTTTACAATGGACAAGTAGACAAAAAAAACGTTTATTAAAATATAATTATTTAAATCCATTAATTGAAATTGAAATAAAAGAACTGTGGGTGATAGAGAAATTCCGAATACATATTTGAAAACACGATAAAAAAACTGCATTAAGTACAACTATTGGTACTCATGAGACAAAAATCATGTTGACCAGTGTACTTAGCCGTCAAGAGATAAACAAATCTCAGAATCGGCATACTGGACGGCGTATTGTGCCGTCTCAAAAAGCAAGCAAACAAGCAAGCAAGCAACATCGGGCCAGAAAACTCAATGCTACACTGACGGGTGTAAGAGTACCTACAAGCCCACACACTTTGAGTCAAGAGTACACATTTAAAGAATAAACTAAATCAGATTTTTTGCGAACATATTAACGATTAAACCAGAACATCAATTGTGCATTGAGCCTGAAGGAACTTTCTATTTTTCGAAAGTTATTAATTTATGTGGCATGAGTAGTAATGTTTCTACAATTGATATAGCGTTACCAGTGACTCCCGTGATAGTTCTGCCCATCTGTTTAGTGACCTTGTTACTCTTTACATTTATGAAGTTTGAATTGTAAACACGAAGGTAGGCCCTACATGAATAAGGACACCGATGAACTAATCATGGATGGGATGGGTGGTCTTGAGAGAAGGCAGCCCCTTCACTCGTCTTGCCCTGCGAGGTGCCAGTAACATCTTCAGGGGACAATGTGCATTACTAAATGTTTACATGAAAATAACCAGACTGGCCATATGAAGACAACCAAAGCAAGAAATACGACAAAAAATAGGTATATCTGGAATATACCAGGATATACTCTGTTGGATAAGAAACGATATGAAGATATAAGAAAGTAGCTAAATATTTTCAAACTTACAGATCGAATAGTTAAATTTAGGAACGCCTGGAGATAACATGTTGATAAAATGCCAGAAGAAAGATTATCAAAATTACTGCTGAATTATAAACCAGACGGAAGGAGAAATGTTGGACGCCCACACAGAAGGACGTCTGAAAAATTCTAGTTTTCATTAAATAGGAACAAGCCAACAGGCTTAATCCTCGGATGATGAAGAAGAAAAATTGAAGAGTAGTTTCTAAGAGTACAAAATGGAAAGTACCGAGGGATTAATATCAATGTTTTCTCAGATTAACATCGGGGTTTACACCAGACTAATAATACAATGTTTTCTCAGATTAACATCGGGGTTTACACCAGACTAATAATACAATGTTTTCTCAGATTATCATCGGGGTTTACACCAGACTAATAATACAATGTTTTCTCAGATTAACATCGGGGTTTACACCAGACTAATAATACAATGTTTTCTCAGATTATCATCGGGGTTTACACCAGACTAATAATACAATGTTTTCTCAGATTATCATCGGGGTTTACACCAGACTAATAATACAATGTTTTCTCAGATTAACATCGGGGTTTACACCAGACTAATAATACAATGTTTTCTCAGATTAACATCGGGGTTTACACCAGACTAATAATACAATGTTTTCTCAGATTATCATCGGGGTTTACACCAGACTAATAATACAATGTTTTCTCAGATTAACATCGGGGTTTACACCAGACTAATAATACAATGTTTTCTCAGATTATCATCGGGGTTTACACCAGACTAATAATACAATGTTTTCTCAGATTAACATCGGGGTTTACACCAGACTAATAATACAATGTTTTCTCAGATTATCATCGGGGTTTACACCAGACTAATAATACAATGTTTTCTCAGATTATCATCGGGGTTTACACCAGACTAATAATACAATGTTTTCTCAGATTAACATCGGGGTTTACACCAGACTAATAATACAATGTTTCTCAGATTAACATCGGGGTTTACACCAGACTAATAATACAATGTTTTCTCAGATTATCATCGGGGTTTACACCAGACTAATAATACAATGTTTTCTCAGATTAACATCGGGGTTTACACCAGACTAATAATACAATGTTTTCTCAGATTATCATCGGGGTTTACACCAGACTAATAATACAATGTTTTCTCAGATTAACATCGGGGGTTTACACCAGACTAATAATACAATGTTTTCTCAGATTAACATCGGGGTTTACACCAGACTAATAATACAATGTTTTCTCAGATTAACATCGGGGTTTACACCAGACTAATAATACAATGTTTTCTCAGATTAACATCGGGGTTTACACCAGACTAATAATACAATGTTTTCTCAGATTATCATCGGGGTTTACACCAGACTATAATACAATGTTTTCTCAGATTAACATCGGGGTTTACACCAGACTAATAATACAATGTTTTCTCAGATTAACATCGGGGTTTACACCAGACTAATAATACAATGTTTTCTCAGATTATCATCGGGGTTTACACCAGACTAATAATACAATGTTTTCTCAGATTATCATCGGGGTTTACACCAGACTAATAATACAATGTTTTCTCAGATTAACATCGGGGTTTACACCAGACTAATAATACAATGTTTTCTCAGATTATCATCGGGGTTTACACCAGACTAATAATACAATGTTTTCTCAGATTATCATCGGGGTTTACACCAGACTAATAATACAATGTTTTCTCAGATTATCATCGGGGTTTACACCAGACTAATAATACAATGTTTTCTCAGATTAACATCGGGGTTTACACCAGACTAATAATACAATGTTTTCTCAGATTATCATCGGGATTTACACCAGACTGATGATACAATATTTTCTCAGAATGCTCGTCATGTAGGCCCGCCATCTGTAGAGCAATCTGTATTTCAGATTATCCAAACACCATTAAAAGGGACCTTCTTATAGTAACCCATTTGGTTATATTTAAAAGAAATGTGATATATATATATATATATATTATGCGACATTAAAAATTCGCTTCTTTATAACGTTATTAGACGTAGACTGTGCTTCTCTACATCTGATAAATTTATTTCACATTTTATCCTAGTTATTAATTTTTCGTGCAATCCTTAGTACCGGTACTTAGCTAGCCTATATTAAATCGGATATCCGGAGATTGTTTTACTGTACTATCTGTTGAAATCCTTCCTTCCAGTCGGTGAGACCCAATTTAGAATACTTTTCTTCTTCTTAGGCACTACGTACAGCTTCATTTAGTTGAACACTTTGGCCTTCATAACGATTCCAAGGTTCCTATTAATAAGTAACACAGATAAACCATTTTCTTTATCTTCATTTTCTTCAAATATTGTAAGGCATATTCTACGTATTTAATATTGTAAAAATATATTTAACAATTCTTTCATCGCATATTTCTGTTAATAAGTAATAGGCCCATTTTATCTTCATTTTCTTCAAATAGTGTAGGACATCATCTTCGCATCTCATTTTAGACATGCCTTTGGCCTCTATAGTCGTTCAAATTTCCAATTGAAAAAAAATTAACAATACTTTCATCACATAATTCTAACTCTATACATGACCAAAACAAGTTAATCTTTTTTTGAAGAGAAAAATATACGCTCAGACCGGGACTTGAACCCGGGACCCTTGGTTCTCTAGACCAAGTGCTCTACCAACTGAGCTACCTGAGCAAGTACCGATCTAAACGCAAATCTTTCTCTATATACATTGTAATTCCCATTCACCAAATGCTGTGAAGCCATGCTTCTATCTTGCAAATGGCGGCTCCTTTTATTAAGAAGACATATTTTGGGAATTATACATTACAGCCAGTACGGCTTTTTCCAAGTTTTTATTATTGATTTCGTACATCTCAATGATGGATAAATCATATTTGAAGAGAAAAATTATACGTATAATTTTTCTCTTCAAATATGATTTATCCATCATTGAGATGTACGAAATCAATAATAAAAAAAAGTTAATCTTTGTACTCTTACGAAATTAATAGATTTCTTATTTTTAATTATTTATGTAAGATTGTCGAGTCGGAATTGCAATTGACTGCAATTCTTTAAACATAAGGATCGAAGTTAAATAGGCCTATGGCAACAATCTCTCTCTCTCTCTCTCTCTCTCTCTCTCTCTCTCTATCTATCTCTCTAACTCACTCTCTCATTCACCGTCTACTATAGTAGTCTGGAGTTCTCTGTCAGATAAATTTATTTCATATTGCATTATTGTGTATTTTTTTCGGATAATCCTTAGTACTTATGTCTATTAGACCAGATACGGAAATTGTTTTGTTTTATCAAATGTCGAATTCTTTAGTTTAGTGAGACCCAGTGTACTATGTTGATTATTAAAATTGACTGCATTTTTTTAAAATATAAGGACCAAAGTTAGCAAGATGGTATTATTGTAAGAAAAAGGGGTTAGAGGTAGGAGGAATCTACAATGATGGAAGAGTGAAGAAGAGGGAGAGCTAGAATGAGATAGAGAGAAAAACAAGAATAGAGTTAGATGGGTTGTAATTGACTATCATATGCTGTAAGAATGATGGACAGGTGTGTTATGACCAGCTGTTTTACTTCATTCAGCGTCATGCCACAGCGGGTGTTCTCCAGTGAAGGAAATTTCACATGTCAGCAGAGTAATATGTACCTGATGGTGCCGATGATGTTCCAATGACAGAGCCAAATATTTATTCCGAAAAGAAAATCTTCGAGGTAGAAATCCTGAACAGGCACTTGGAATTGAATCAAAAATCAAATAATGACTTTTTAAACATTCTTAGGATTAAGTATAAAGAAAGAAAAATATATTATTGTAATATTATTAATAATAATAATAATAATAATAACAATAATAATAAAAAGTGGTTTTCTCGGTTCAAAAGAAATAATTTTATTTATTTATTTATTTTTTTCCAAATGAAGTAATACATATAAACATTCAAAATTGCTCCTATATGAAACATACATAATCATAATAAAATATTCATCAGGGATGCTGTGAAATAACTGATAAAATATTTCGTAATTTTAAATAATAAATTTACTATGTTTTTTAAATAATTGTCAATGTAGACCTACAATTTGTAAATATATATATATATATATATATATATATATATATTAGTCTGCATTTTTTGTAATTTTTATGGTGGTAAAATAGTTGAAATAAAATATAACAGTAAATACACCTATAGACCCTAATCATATTTTTTTCTGCAAGTTGTAAAGCCATAAGGCCTTTTCTTCCCCCCCCTCAATAACTACATTTGGCCAATATGGAAATGGTACCCGCCCAGCATCATGAGGAATTTGGGAGCTACATTAAATAGCAGCTCCAGTATGATAAAATCAGCTTAACGCCGGAGGATCCATCACCCCTGTACTGACTAGATGATCGTCCGACCTCTGTGACTAACACATAGGCCTACGGATGTTAGACCAGTAGCCGGCAGGTAGGCCAAGAGCCATCTAGGGCTTCGCGGCATGGAGTTTGTGACTGAAAAATATTAGCTTAGGATAGAGATGTATAGAAAGCTTACGTCCGCAAGGCTATAAATATCCGTTTTCGATAGTGCAGTAAGTTAGGGCCTACTTATGTTTTTCAACTGTTATGCAATAACAGAAGTATTCCGTTTTGTACGTTTTTTTAAAATACTGAAATATTAAAAATATTTTATTATTTTTGTGAATCCGGTCACTCTGTAGTAGAATAAGCTTAATTAAGTGAAACACGTTGCATTTTGTTTAGATAATTTTTATGACAGAATTGTACATATTTATATATGCAGATGTGTTTGTTCCTTTTTGGATTATTTATAAATACCGCAGAGTTGGTAATTTTGTAAAAAAAATAACAGTAGTGTCAGTGAATGTCTGGAATAACTTCTGACTGTTTTGACGCGAATGTCTCTATGCGTTAGCATCTTTCAGCATGTGTGAACATGAGCGTGTGTGATATTATGCAGATGATGTTTGTTTGTCTCTCTCTCTCTCTCTTCATACAGATCCGGTATAAATGTAAATTTTGCTTAATGCTCCTGCTGCGCATAATTAACAGTCATCCAGTGCCTCATTTATGACCTCATTTAATTGTATACTGCACTTATTTCAATAATAAAAGTATTATGACTTTATGTAATAAGTATCTCACGTTCGACACGTATTTATTTTCGTGCATTTTCCTCAAAGGAATTTATCTGCTCTAGACGTATAAGTAAGCCTATATGCAAATAAATATTTTTGCCACTTCAGCCCTGAAATGAAATTATGATAAATGACATTTATAATGGAAGCAGAAGAAAGCATAACTGAAAGAATCGAGGACAAGGAACTAAAATGGTTAGGACATATTATAAGAATGGAAGATGAGCGATGAACTACTGTATCAATGGCAAATAACCAGAAAAAAGAAAAGAGGGAGACCAAAGTTAACATGGAAGGAAAACATGAGGATGGTAATGCAAGCAAGAGGGCTAAACAATGAAGATATCCAAGATCTTAGGCTTTGGAGGTTTGGCATAAGAAGACGGCAGCAGGTGTAAAATCCCGAAGATAGATAAATAACTAACATTTGTATTTATTTGTTCAATTAGCGCATCTCATCTTTCTCGTGCGCTTCAATATATATATATATATATATATATATATATATATATATTCTTTCATTTGAACAAGGAATTTAAATACCTTTTTAAAATAATTATAGAAACAGTACTTAATTCCTAACCAGGATATATTCGTGAAAGCTGAATAAGGGAGTAAGCTAGCATAATATGAGAAAGCTTTTGACATAGGAAGTTTATACAAAGCAGCAATTCTATTGTAAATATTAACAGACAACTTTTAACTAAAATATCTTTAATGAGATATATGAAACAATATTACCAATTCTAAGTAAACTGAATATAAACATCTTTGACCATTATATTAGAAAAAATGAAAATAATATTAACAATATAAATTAATTAAACTTGGTCGGTTTAACATTCCTAAACTCAGGAATCATAATTACAACAAAAAAAAATCAATCATATATACTCTCACACAAAACAGTTCAAATGAGAGCTAGGGTCCTCGTCCAGGATGCCCTACCCTGGTTTACAGGAACTACTAAATACTAAACCAAATAGATCCGCTCTCTTGGAGCACCAAATGAAGACGACCCTGTTTTCTTGCTTGCTTCATGCATTTGAATTCAGGGGAAGAGAGGAAGTTGCGCTGCGCAAACATCCACAGCGCAGAGGAGGGGGAAGATAGGAGGGTCGACAAAGACGGTAGGAATGGCACTGTTCTTAAATTCAGCTGCTAAGAATGGAAGAGATGACGTAATGTTGCGTATGAAAAATGTACTTTCGGTACAAGGCCTACACAATTTTAACGATTTTTAATGTTGAGGGCTACTGATATTAAATTTATTATTTTAACTTAATATAAGATAAGGCTCCTATTTTGTATACAGAATTATATTAATAATTTTGACGGACATAAACATTATGCCTTATGGAAAATTTTCTATTATTATTTTAATTGTGTGCAAAACTCGATTAGACTTGGCATTCAGTTTTGTTAATAAAAAAATCACTTTGACGATTGTAATTACACGAACTGGATGCGAATTAAAGGGTTAGAGTGTTAAAATGTCTATTCTATAGTGTTCTGCTTTAGGTCAGTTATTTCACTGCAATTATAGCATTTCCATTCTATGCTTTACAACTTTACTAGGGAATTATAGGTGTGTTAGCTTCCCGTTGCTTTCCACAGCGGCGAAAGATGATAATGATGGCCAGAGACCTTTTAGACCTTAAAGCTACCCGACATTTGTCTTACAGGTGAGGAAAGAACCCGGAAAAACTTCACGCAGGAAGCTTGTCCAACCGGGAATCGAACCCGGGCCCGCTGTGTGACAAGGCAGCACGCTACTTCGAGAGCACAGCGGTGGATTAGATTGTCAGAATAATTAAACAATAATTCCACAAGCACACTCACTCTGTATTTAAGATATTTTTTTATTTCCTTTTCACTCTGTGGCCACTATTAATGCTGATGATATTAGTATTGAACTGTACAAGTACGTT
This sequence comes from Diploptera punctata, assembly GCA_030220185.1. Taxonomy (NCBI): domain Eukaryota; kingdom Metazoa; phylum Arthropoda; class Insecta; order Blattodea; family Blaberidae; genus Diploptera; species Diploptera punctata. The sequence continues at coordinate 728,269 of JASPKZ010008350.1, forward strand.
CTGATAAATGCGAGGGGAAAAACACAAAGCATTTCATTTGCTGCCGCAATGACTTGTCTCTCCGACAAGAAGACAAGTTCGTCCAACCATATACACATCTAATAACCAACCCTAATCGACTGCACTCGCTGAAGGGGATGCGATAGGTTTTCAAGCCTGGATGGCTTTACCTTGGTTACTCACACATTTTACAATCTGTGATAGGGAAAAAATTACACTCTGGTAAATTTCCGAAGTGATCTATTCCTAATTTCACCAGTTCTATTCAACGAAGTTAAAACTCACTTTTGATTACCTTCATCATTTTCACAAGTGAATATTATACAATTATGTCAATCAATTACACTGTTCTTAGAATAAAACAATAAACATCATTTTAAGCATTAAGCATACTTCAATTTTTAAAAATATAAAATTTGTCCGATATATTAAGCATTAAACTGAAAGAAATGAAGGAAACTGTTTACAATGCCACTCCCATATGCATCTAAATAGAAAAAGAAGATTAAGTTGTTATTTACAGACTAAGGGTCAGTTTCACCAACAGAGGTAACTGTATTACGCCAGTTTTCCTCATATATAATACATAGCTTAATCTGGCATAATACAGTTACCTCTGTTGGTGAAACCGACCCTAAGAACCATTCGTGCTAAAACTGATCACTCATATCTACTGTCACAAGGCACACGACTTGTACGTGAACTCTACAGCAACACTTTATTCACATAAAACATGAAATTATTAACCACCCATGCTATAATATAAAAAAAATGATTCAACATCGTATCTGGATTGCAGAAATTCACTGGTCAACATGATTTTTGTCTCATGAGTATCAATAGTTGTACTTCATGCAGTTTTTTATAATAATAATAATAATAATAATAATAATAATAATAATAATAATGCTTTATTTATTCTGGCAGAGTTAAGGTCATAAGGCCTTCTCTTCCACTCAACTATCATATTTTATCATGTTTTCAAATATGTATTCGGAATTTCTCCATCACCCACAGTTTTTTTATTTCAATTTCAATTAATGGATTTAAATAATTATTTTTTAATACACATTTTTCGTCCATTTTTCCATTGTAAAATAAAACCAAATGAGCTAACTCAGGAGATTTCAACTATGGAAAAGAGATATCAAGGCAAATGGAATCCTAATATGCTGGCCGATTATTCTTGGACCATCAAGAGGGATGCTCCACAGGCCAAATATAGTAGAAAATCGTCATTTCTTACTTTCTAGGCGAGTCCGAATGTTCGAATATTGTGTAGTTACGAATGTAAAAAATATTAAAGTGTTTGAAATTATAAAAATCTGTCTCTCGGAGACTTTACGTGATGGAGAAAAACCGATATCATATTTGAATTCAAGAGAAAAAATACTATCAGAATCACATATTTTTCTTTCTGAGACAAAAAAAAAGTTTCTATTTTGTTTCTCAGTGTAATCAGTTCTTAACCTATGTTTAAAAAATCGCCTCTTCTTAAAAGACATAAAAATCTACATTTAGTAGATCCATTTAAAATTCATATTGGATAGATTTCCCCTAGCAAAAGTATACGTAAGTAGGATCCTAAAACAAATATTTCGCCCCACTAGATTGAGCATGAATGATATTTTGCTATGAGAACTCCATAATTTACATCGTTGTCTTAAGTTGTCAAGGTTATTAAATATAGGAGACTGAATGAGAGGTCATGTAGCTCGAAGTAGGGAGACATGAATGTGGTTTCAATGTTATTTTTATTTGAAAATACTGTTAGGGAGGCCCATACGTAGGTAAAGGTAAAGTGATCCCACCACACATAATCTACTACTTCTAGATAACACTGGTCGAATAGGTTTTCTTCACAAGAAATCTGATTAGGGAATCTAGTGCATTTTTGCATACTGAATTCAGATATGTAGTCAGAATTTTTCCATCAGGCACAGTTTATTTGTAACAGCTACTTTTTTAAATATGATTTAGCAATCTTTTTGACCTATCATAGGAACCTTTACGTAGCGATTTTATTCAAGCTGTATTTAAGGGCTGTTTCTGATGAGCACGGTGAGCGTTTTCATCAGCAAATTTCTACAATGGAAAAGAGGAACCAAAGCAAGTGGAGTTCTAATATGCTGGCTGACTACTGTTGGACCAAGAAGAGATATGTTCCAGATGCAAAATATGCCCGAAAATTACTATCTACCACTTTCTAGGTACGTCATAATGCGAATAAATCTTTGCCTAATTCCTAAAGATAATTTACCAAATAAAATATAAATTAATTCCTTATATACTAATTTAATCATTATTACTTAGAGTTAGATGGATTATATTAAAAATTATAAAAATTATAAAAAATGTAAATGAATATCATAGAAAACTCTTGCCTGATAGAAAAAAACTGAAATGATTTTTAAATTCTGAATGAAAAATACTTCTAAATCTCATTTTTATTCTTGTGAAAGAAAAAAAAAATCATTTTTGTCGACCTGTGTTATCGGCACATAATGTCAGCCCGGTTGTCAACCCTGTCTCACGGCCACCTTTATCCCTAGACAAGTATCCGTTACTCATTTACTTTAGAGGCTGAGTCGATCCCAGATCATAGTGCCGCCAGAAGTTTTAAGCCAGTTTATAAATCCTGATCCCATCGGGACTCGAATTCCGGACCTTCAGGCTTGTAGCATAATACCTTAGTGAACTACGCTACGCCGTGCTCCCTAATACATAGGTGAAATGATAAATAATAATCGAAGAATCTTAGGGAACTGTGTATAGGTGACATGAATGGAATAATCTAGCTAAGGATTAAAGGTATGGGTCTCTTAAGCCACATGTTTACCGTAAACTTACAATGTTCCTCTAATTGCAATCTTCAATTAACAATAGGGCCTATTATATTTTAAGCAACTGCACAACGGTTTCGATGACTATATTGTCAAAACGACAATAATTAAATCAATTTTAAAAAACTGGAAAATTCTTGTTTCATATAATTTGGTAACAAGGAGGACGGTTGGATACTAATAAGCAGAATCTTCGAAAAAATATAATTACTGTATCATACAGTGTTCTCATGATACTAGGATAACTCAAAGTAACCCCCTAAACAGACTATGAAGGCGCAAGGAAATGCAAACGCAAAGATTGCATGAATCGCAAACAAAATCACGGGGAACAGGTAAGGCAGAATTTACCGTGGGAGTTTACAGGATGATAATTGAGTCCCAGCAGCTGCATGGACACGAATAACAGAAAACAATTCTGCACCCTTCCTCAGTTGGGGATCGAATCAAGACATTTCAAATCGTAGTCAGAGGTACTTGCCCATATGGACGTGAAAGGTAGAATAAAGTTAATATTCAATAGCCCCTTAATTTCAGAATTTAGTTGTTTCATATACCTCGCAATGGGGTTACAAAAGGGGATCAAAGAAACGCATACTCAAGTTTCTTCTTCTTCTTCTTCTGCTTTTTCTTCTTCGTCACGGTTTAGACTTTTTACTAGCCTGTTCAGGCTCCAAATTACTGCTGTTTCCATCTTTTCTTTGGTCTTACCAAACTTCCTCTTCCTCGTAGTGAATAATTGTATGCTGCTTTTAGTATTCTGTTCTCAGCCATCCTTGCTAAGTGTTCTTTCCTGTTTGCTCTGTATTTCACTATCGTTGTATCTAATTCCTCTACTTTTAGTTGTCTTATTTCTGTATTGTGTTTTTGTCTGTTCTTTGATATCCTGCTATTGGTCTGAGGAATTTCATTTCAGCAGCTTGTATTATGGCATATTTTCGTGCTGTCACTGTCCATGTTTCGGATTCATAAGTAATAATAGGAACTATCATCGTCTTGTATAATTCAAGTTTTTTACGCACTGAACAAAAAAAAGTTGAATGTCAAATCCGTAATTGCATCTATTATTTAGGAATAATAATAATAACAATAATAGACTAATAATAATAATTATAATAATACAGGCCTAAACAATAATATATAAACTGTGGCACGAGAGCACCGGAGAGCCAAGGCCGTCAGAATTGGTTTTGTAGTTGTGTTATTGCAAATAGATGACACTGCAGGGAGTCAATCCCTCAACCTTAATTAAAACGAATTTTGATATTTCTGGCATAAGTAGCTACTCAAATAGCATCGCGAAATTGAGTGTACCCTGTTTCAGAGTGAAATAAAATATATATATATATATATATATATGGTACAGCCGGGAATTGAACTCGGGACTGCAGGGATACTAGTTAGACAACTTAATCGTTACCTCGCAGAGGCGGCCATTATTCAGGGATTTACTATTTTTGTATTTTTCTTGTTTGTTAATGTAGACATAGCACACCAGATAATTCAAGTTATTGGAAAAATATTATTCATAATATTATCAACCTTTCTTCAAATTCATGGTTTAAGTTAATACAATGAAATGAGTAAGGACTTAGATGACAGATCGAAGCTTTAACACCTGGCACATATTTTCCAAGGATTAAATTGTCTAGTGTGATATATAGGTTTCCAGTTAAGTTTTTGATTGAAGCAAAGGAGGTTATCAAACCAATAGTAATCCAACTCATACATTCCGAGGATTAACTTCAGATTCTTTATCTAACTACGTTTTATATACAATAATCTCGCCATGGATTCCGGTTATAGCGAAATTATTTACATAATACTACATCGATCTTCACTTACTTCCTATTGCCTCTCAGTAAGCTTATGCTTACTTTTATACTCTATATTCATTATGGCGTTTCAAGCAGGTCTCTCTGCTAATCCTTATACACAAAACTGAGCGCCAGTTTGTTTGTCTGATTGTCCATCATGGACTCGAAAACTATTATACCACCAAAGTTAACTCCGCACGGGCGGAGGGGAAAAGTTTTAGCGCTAGTGTCGTCGAACTACTGACTCTACGGAAGGGATGTAGGAGAAGAATGTACATCCGATCACGTACTGAAATGGTTCAACTTTAACTGTGTGCGGAGAATCCCTAAACACGTGTGAAAGAACTTAATATGGTTGCCAAATTAGTAATTTAAGCACGGAACGCTCAAGCGGCCGGATCATTTAAAATCACAATTTCTTCGTTACCAGCCTCACAATAAATCACAAGTGGCAGCATTAAATGAGAAGGAACAGCGCATCCCTACACGTAACCCCAATAGTAACAGGGTTGTTAAATTTAATTTTGCCAATGACCGCATAGAAATCCATAGTATTTGTCAGCTCTCTACCTGTCAGACAAAGAACACATACAGAGGACAGGAAGTGGCAACATAGTAAGGAAGAGAAAGAGAAAGACAGCATGTTAGTTAACATATTTTCCGCCTGCGCAGATTACTTGGTGGAGTAATACTTTATCGATTTGAATGGAGTATTCAACATCATTTAGACAATTTTTCTGGGATAATTAACGTATATAACATTACCGTACGTACTATATGACCGGAGCTAAATAAAGTGCATCGGTGCACTAAAAAAAATCCTTTTTAGACGCTTAAATGACTTACGCTGCCTAAATCTAACAAATGCACCAAATTAATGTACACAGAATTGAATACATCAAAAAAATCTGCAATAAATTCGGCGACAGCATATGTCTATCTTTTACGGATAACTCACAATAACCACTTTTATCTTTCAGCTCATTGGTATCAAGAAGATCCCGGGCAACGCCAGGTAATCAGCATGGGGAATCTAAAAATAATTACGATATAAATTTATAATTATTTTTCTTTTTTACTTATTCAACTAAACTTAAAAACACATTTAATTTATTTAGGCATAGCAGCACATGTCGGGTATTAACTAGTCTATCTATCTATAATGGCGTAGCCCATTGTTGAGCCATAGCCACTCCTTTATAAGGAGTTACTAGATCAAGTAAATTTTTAATTACCTTATTTGCTCGTAGATGTCATGGATGGCATGCGGTTAACACATCGACCCAATGAGACATCTAACAGGCAACTAAGGTATTATTAGGCCGTTGCTGTCAGTAAATTTTGCTTAGCTGCCTGTTTATTCAGGCTTAAGGATATTTTACGAGCCTGTAAATATTCACACTCGGGACCTACGGCGTATAAAGTCCCTCCCAGAGGACTTGCTCATTATATTTTTCTATCCTAAAAGAAATCCACTGATCGCGGCCGGGTTTGAAGGTATTAGCGAGAGCTAAATAAAAAATAGATAAACGTAACAAACTTTTAGCTAACATCCCTGAAAACCTCTGAAAGTATCTCGAGACCGTTTGTTTGCATTCTTCGGAATGTCACAGAATCTTATCGACAAACTTTTAGGAACGATACGTCATACGGAGGATTGTTTCCGATCTCTGGTAATGAAATGATATAGCTTGACAGCGAATAAAATGCAGTCGTGCTGCGCATGCGCTAGAATTCTCTGAGTAATGTTCCTCTTCCAGTCACGTTGTGCTGAGATTATCCCATGATCACATTACTTAGTTGTAAGCTTGGGAAACGTTCAATTGAATCATCTTGTTATTGATTATTAATACGTAGCATTGTTTTGGTGGTGATGCCAGCTCCAATTTAAGTGATATGCATATTGACGCTGATTGGTTGAAAAAGAGATTTAGAGTGGAACGCCGGTGTGGGTAGTGAGAATCAAGGCAAGAATGTAATTAGCACTGCATTTTGTTCGTTGCCAAGCTATAGCATGACTATGATGTCATCATGATGTTTTTAGGTCAGACTTTGAAAGGATAATTAGTTTCCAGAGTGCCTGTGTAAACTATTGTTGCTGAGATACGTAAGAAAATTAGATCTTATTGGAAAGAATATATTACAGCTCTTTCAATATAAACTCCAGTTATTATGCTATATGAGAAATGTGCGAGGAGGAAGTTTGTGGTATAGAAAAAGAGGTTTAGTTCAGTATTAAATAAAACATGAAAATACGGCAAGGAATTAATTCCAAAGTGCAAGAAACAGGCAATCATGCGACCCGTGACAAGCCGAAGTTCGGAGATGGTAAAGAAGGTTAGGGCACTGGTCACTAGTAACTCAGCCACACGAAGAACTATCGCAAATGGATTAGGGATATCATTAAACATTGTGAACAGTATCATCAATCGGGATTGGGGGAATGAAAAGTCATAAGAGCACAGTTTGCAAGTTGTTGCCTCGTCATCTTGCAGAACGTCACACTAACTAACTAACTAACTAACTAACTAACTAACTAACTCACAAATTAACTCACTGGCTCTAAGGAACCTGTAGGTTCATGGCCGCGCGGACATAAGCTCTCCATATATCCCTATCCTGAGCTAATGTTTTCAAACCATCCCCTTATAATCTACTTCCCTTAAATCATGAATAATGTTATTCTCCCACCTCATGCTTTGCCTACCAACTGGACATTTTCCCTCTGCTTTTCCTACAATGCACCTATTTCGTCACCCATACGTGCCACGTGTCCTGCCCATCGAAATGTATGAGATTTTATCAGAACGTCAAACATAAAGCAGAATATTGTATGAAAATTACCCGGCAGGTGAAAGATGGGAATTAGTGATGACTTTGTTTAGGACGTAGCATACGTGTTCCTAATTGACGTCATCATATCCCGTGCAGTTTACTACCGTCCAACAGCTAAAAAAAAAAGAATCCAAATATGGTATAAGAAATCCAAACTGAAGTTCTAACCCCCAATTTACGACACTGAGATTCCTGATCAGTATGGTGCAGAGGAAATAATGTGTCTGTACATCAGGATAAGACTAAGTCATTCCTGGGTTCGATCCTCAGATTTTTAAACAGAATGGAGCAGCATGCAGGAATACATGCTCTTTCCTTCAGCCACATTTCTGTCAGGTCGCCTAATGCTCCTCCCTTGAACTTTGGTGACTTTTTGTTTTTTTCGTATATACTGTAGGGATATACATATTATTCTGCTCGACGGGGAGAAACAAAAATATTCCATACGTTTATCTGTAGAGCGAAGTCAATCTACTTGGGCCAATACTTAAAACAAATAAGAAACTAATTTGGTTTTAATATTTCCTAGGTTTATTCCACATCATTACATTATCAGCCAGATAATGAAAAAAATGTGTTTTCCTAATCTTCTATTTTTAGATGAATATTTCCGTCGATTTTCAAGGATATTTTTGTAGGCCTACGTATTAAGCCGATTAATAAGTTGGATTTTCAGATATACTTATTTATTCTCATAGTATCAAAATTATTAACGTGGATTATGTAGCCCTATAGGCCTATAACTTATACTGTACTTGAAATGTGCAGTAGATGAAATGTTCATAATTGCGTTAGTTTGAAATACAGTGAGCTATAATGTTAATAACTATCCTTCGTCGTGGCGTAGTCGGTAGAGTCCCTACCATCCATTCCGGCGACCCGGGTTCGATTCCTGGCGGGGTAGGGGATTTTAAATCTCCACCTTGGGTCTAGGTGTGTATGTCCTGCCCTTTTGTATATGTCAATGCTCAACTGAGTGCACATTTCCTATAAAAAATAATGTTAACATCTGAAAGGGGATAAAAAAATATATTTCTTACGATCACCATAGTTAAAAATGTCACAAACATTCAAAATAATTAAAAATAAATAATAGTTCTAAAAAACTAAAACAGCACGCTTTATTAGAAAACCGAGCTCAAAAATGAAAAATAATTTTAATTTCCAACACGCCTGGGATAAATTTAAAGTGGTAAAAAAAAATCATCTCCAACACATACAGAATAAAACTAGAATTATCAACAAAAAGAAAATAATTTTACCATCAAAAGCGTGGGGTGCTCTATATCAATTAATATATTTGATAATAAACAGATATTGGTAAAAGTAAAGTCTCTAAGAAGAACATGTAAAAATCATAAAAAGCACCCCACGCTTTTGATGGTAAAATTATTTTCTTTTTGTTGATAATTCTAGTTTTATTCTATATGTGTTGGAGATGATTTTTTGTTGACCACTTTAAATTTATCCCAAGCGTGTTGGAAATTAAAATTATTTTTCATTTTTGAGTTCGATTTTCTAATAAAGCGTGCTGTTTTAGTTTTTTAAAACTATTATTTATTTTTATTTTTTTAGTTTTAATATTTTACAGAATAAGATAAGAATGTAAATATATTTAAATTCCATACTATTGTAGTATGAGCTAAAAGTATTACTCTTCTAAAAAAAAATCCTCCCCAGCCGGATTTCAACCAGCGACCTATGGATTACTGAAATTACATACCACTAGTTCACCGCTCTACCAACTGAGCTCTTACAACGATTGACTATAAAGTCGACAAGTCCGTAACCTATTATGCCAGTTTTAATTTTTTTGATTTTCTGATGATTCTGGCCAGGAATTTAGAAATAAAATATGAAATTATTATAGTGTCACGGGCCCTTTACAAGTATACAAAGTTTCAAGTCGATCCAATGTCTCTAAGTGGGTGAAAATCGTGTTCAAAGATTCCGTTACATAAATACAAACACACTTTTTTTTATTTTCTGATGATTCTGGCCAGGATTTTAGAAAATAAATATGAAATTATTGTATTGTCACGGGTTCTTTACAAGCATACAAAGTTTCAAGTCAATCCAATGTCTCTAAGTGGGTGAAAATCGTGTTCGAAAATTACGTTACATAAATACAAAGACACTTCTTTTGATTTTCTGATGCTTCTGGCCAGGATTTTAGAAAACGAATATGAAATTATTATATTGTCACGGGTCCTTTACAAGTATACAAAGTTTGAAGTCTATCCTATGTTTCTAAGTGGATGAAAATCGTGTTAAAAAATTCCGTTACATAAATACAAATACACTTTTTTTGATTTTCTGATGATTCTGGCCAGGATTTTAGAAAATAAATATGAAATTATTGTATTGTCACGGGTTCTTTACAAGTATACACAATTCCAAGTCGATCCAATTATTTTAAGTGGGTGAAAAACGCGTTGAAAGATTCAGTTACATAGATAGATAGATAGATACAGGTGAAGCTAATATAAAGCGTGTAAAAAACATGAGCTTCAATTACCTTCTTTGATATCCAGTATTGCACGCTAAATAGTTAAACTCACTCAATCATAAGGATCTTGTGCGGTAAAGTAACAAACTAAATATAGTAAAACCTGTCTTAGCCGGAACCTTTATAAGAAGGAAACCTGTCGAGACGAAAAAAAATCTCCAGAACGGTATGATTTTATATGTAAAATCATCCTGTTTAAGCCGGCAACCTTCATAAAGCGGAAACGGAATGGTTTTCAAAGTATCAATAGTTAATTTTTACCTCAGTAAGACGGAAAATTATTCTGAAGCACGTTCTAATTGCAGTATTAATGACCACACGTTAAAATTCTGCATATGGCGTTTTCTGCATTATATCGTTTTACCTTCTTGTGTTGCCATTGTATTGCGGAGGATACCCATGCTTATGTGTGACAGCGAGGAATCCCTCGCTTTTAATTGCCTGCTTACATTACCTGCGAGGGAGCTGGGAAACTCTTCAGTCTTCCTGTAGTTGAGTTTCTTTTCGATTTTGTGTAATAAAGTTGTTTTCTATTGCCGTGCAAACTGAGCTGTGTTACATACACTATTTTGTCTATATTTCAGTCAATACGTTATGTCTTTAAAGTGTACATGTAAAACCCTTACACTGCGTGAGAATAACTTGTATGCTGGCAAATAGAGTTCACTGATTTCCACGTGGTTAGTTTCACAAAATTACACTTCTGCAGTTCAATTTTTAGTTTTAATTTCTCCGAATTCGTACTTTAAAATACTTTGGACGTATTTATGTTTTTAAATCGGAGGATCAATTCTGAAAATGCATGATATTATGCATTACAGAGACTTTTGACGTCCCAACTCCTTTCAAAAAAAGTTAAACTGAAAATATTAAAACCATCATTCAACCAGTTATATTATATGGATGCGAAACATGGACTCTGACTTTAAGGTTGGAAAGGAGATTACGAGTAGGCCTATTTAAGAATAAAGTTCTTAGGAAATTTTTTGGACCAAAGAAAGATGAACAAACAGGTGAATGGAGAAGACTAATTAACAGTGAACTACATGGTTTTTATAGAAAGCCAGATATGATAAGAACAGTAAAGTCTCATAGACTGCGATGGACATGACATGTGGCACGAATGGGGAATGAAAGACGTGCATGGAAGCTTCTCGTAGGAAAAGCAGGGGGAAAACGCCTAGTTGGTAGACCAAGAATGAAGTGGGAGAATAACATTAACTATGATTTGTGGGAAGTAGATTATGCAGGGAATGATTGGAAAAACATTAGCCCAGGATAGGGATGTATGGAGAGCTTTTGTCCGCTTGGCCATGAACCTACGGGTTCGATAGTGTCAGATATATTACGGAAATCGGACCATACATTCTACTTGCTGAGGAATTCGCTTAGTCTACGCAGTTGCTGCGTGACGGACTTTTCTAATAATGTAATGAAGAGTGATATATAATTAATTAGTTTGTCCTAGTTTTCTAGTTGCTCTCAGTGTTGTTTTATTGTTTTTTTGTGGTGTGTCATGTGTCAGAGTGTCTAGCACTCTGTGAAACGGAAACACAACCTCGACACTCAGCAAGACTTGTTCTTCACGTCTCAATCCATGTTCACTTCTTCCAGTCACTTCTAATTTGTCTCACAATTTATTTAATGAATGTCTTGTTTCCTTCTACAGATCCCTCTCCTTGATGGTCATCAGCTTTGTAAAATGCAAGCCAAAGAAAATAATTAATTGGCATTTCTTCAAACTAAGAATTTCCTCTCCATTCCATTTTTCTATTACATGATCATCATCATCATCACTTCCTGTTTCGGCTTTTACAGCAGCTGAAGACAACTCTTTAAGTTTTTTTTTTTCCCCAAATTTTTTCTTAGTCACTGTTTTGTATTCTCACCTTGTTGTCAAAAGCGAGAAATTATCAATCTAAAATAATAATAATAATAATAATAATAATAATAATAATAATAATAATAATAATAATAATAATAATAATAATAATAACAATAATAATAATATTAATAATAATAATAATAATAATTCAATGTTTATCTATACTTTTGTGATTTATATCTTCGAAGGAGAAAGCGCCGAACTCATTACGAATATATTAATTTCGAAGATTATCTAATTTGGAATATTCTACAACAATTGAGTAGCTTCCAGAGGTTGTAACCCTCATTTTTTGCAATGTTTTCGAAATGTCAAAACTTCACCTTCATAAGTAATGCACGAGTGAATTCCAATTTATCTAGAGGATTTGGAAATCAAGATTGGGATTTGTTAGGACTATTTAACGAATAAAATTATGCTGTTTACTCAAAAGTCATTATTTAAATATAGTTAGTATTTTAAAATATTTATGTATTTAATGTAAGCGGTAATGTTTGGAAAGAAATCAGAAATGTTAGGTTATGTATATTCACTGCCACTTGATCATACTATTTATTGCCAAATAGGATCGCAATATTGCAAGAATGCACCCAAGTGGAGAAATAATGAAACACATCAAACTGTATATTATAATCAACATTATAGGTTATTAATTAATTTTTTAGTAATCAACTCAGTAATATCAAGGAATCTGTTCATTATTTGCTATATTCAATGTATTTGTTGGAGAAAAATAATGCTCTGAGCTGTTCAGAATATTAAAAAGGAGGAGCTTTCTTTATCACAAAAGCAGGAGCTAATAAAGATAAATCGATAACAAGATTGGTATTTGATTACCATTTAGGGCATGAGTTAAATAGTCATTTAAAAGTACTTGTACCTTTATAACATTTTAAAAATTGTGGCTAAAGCATCCACGTTCCACAGTGTCAGTGAATGTATATATATATATATATATATATAAAGTTATTAAATATAACTAATTGATCAATAAATAAAACCATAATAAACCTAATTAGGTCACATTAGGTCACACAGGAGCCAATCACAAGGAACCCAACATGCTACTGGACACAGCCGCGGAAAGAATGATTGACGCATACTACACAATATATATTTATTTATTTAAACTATTCAAAGTGTTTCCAACACTTCAAAATTTATTCACATGGGGTTAATGGGCTCGGCCTTCGTACCCATGTCGACAAAATTTACAGTGTCGACAGAACTGGATAGTAGCCGCCTTAAAAAAAGCCGCATTCTGTGCAGATTTGTTCGTTTGTTCTTGATTGAACGTTTGTTCTTTATTCTTGATTGATTCTTGATTATTAAATATAAAATTGGTACCTGGTAAGTCATTCGTCCTCAACTAAATCATTAAACTTCACCCAGAAATTCCAATATGGAGGCCTTTCAAAATCAATGTTTTATCCTCTGCATTTTAACTGGTACTGACGTTGTTGTACAGGTTGTACAACGGGTTTATGTCTGCGGGTATGTTTTCATTGAGTAGGTCTGTATTTTTTGTTTCTTTTAGAATCTCTATATATTCAAAAATGCTGATTCTGTTGTTATTATACGCTCTGTGTAACACTGACAGAGAGTTATCATTTTATCGAACTGATGACCTGTTTCTAATATGTGTTTGGCAAAATTTGATTTTTTTTTCGTTATCAATAATTTTTTAAAAATGTTCAGAGTTTTATATTTATGTTCAATTTTATATTTAATATCTTATTACATAACCTCAACGGTGCTTTAATATGAATTTTAAAAGTGATGATTTTTAAAGTTATACAGTAGCTATAATCTTTGTTGACTAGAATTCAGATTCGTAAAATAACACCAAGCCTAAATTAGTGCTTCTGGCAAAATTTAATCGGTCTTCACCATCCGAGTAATATCTATTTTGCCTACTATATAGATGTCTTATTGACTGACATATGTGGGGAAATAAGCTTAACTCAATTAGCTTGGTCAAGAAATTTCCTCTAGCGAAGAACTCATGTCTCTACGACGGACGTAGGGGGTATATACATACATATAATCTTTGTTACTTTTTAAAATAAAATAGTTAATTTTATCACAATTTTAAATCACATGGTATCCTAGGTATTTAAGATCCGAAATGTATTTTTAAATGTAGATCTAATGTAACTTTTATAAAATTGGAGAATTTATCTTGAAAACTAGAACTTTACTTTTAGGAAACATTTTGTAATCATTATCTTCACTTAATTTTCAAGTCAAACAACTGTACTTTTCTGAAAAAAAAAAGCCACTTGATTTTACGATAAGTAATTATAATTAATATACGAAATGTTTTCTGAAATACTTCAGATTTAAGTCTAAAATGTTAAGTATTTATTATTATTGAAAATGATAAAATAATAAACAATTAACTGTCATAAAATCGTATTAAATAAACCCATGGCACGAATGCTTCGTAGGGTAAGATCGGCTGAAATTCTTACCACCGCTTGTTTAAAAGTCAAAGCAGGAGAGAACACCAGAAATGTCGAAGTGGCAACCTGGAGCATTAAAAATTATAATAATAATAATAATAATAATAATAATAATAATAATAATAATAATAATAATAATAATAATAATAGTAATAATAATAATAGCTACAGGTCCACCGCTGTGGTCTCGAGGTAGCGTGCTGCCTTCTCACGCAGCGGGCCCGGGTTCGATCCCCGATCGGGGCAGTTTTCCTGGGTGAGGATTTTATCGGGGTTTTTCCTCACCTGTAAGACAAATGTCAGAAAAACCTTAAGGCCCAAACGGTCCCCGAAATCATATGGCCATCATCATCGTCATCATCCTTATCATTATCATCGTCATCATCATCCTTCACCGGTGTGGAAAGCAAAGGGAAGCTACCACACCTATAATTCCCTAGTAAAGCTGCAAGCATAGCATAAAAATTCTATGATTGCAGTGAAGGACCTGCCTTCGGGCAGAATTACTATGGATGGAATATCTACAGTAGCTGATTGTTTCTTCAAAGAATAAATGTTGAAAAAATATATCTTCCCTCAAATCATGGTTAATGTTATTCTGCCACCTCATTCTTGGTCTACCAACGGGCACCTTCCCTCTGATTTTACTACAATTATTATAATTACAGCAAAACCTGTCTATGAAGGTACATGACGGTTCCTTAAATATATATCCGTCTTGGCAGTTTTCCTTCTTATAAAGGGTTCCCAAATTACAATCTTAAATTTTCTCACGCAGTCTAAGGGTTTAACATGCACGCTTTAAAGACATAACGTATTAACTGAAATACAGACAAAATAATGTATGCAATACAGCTCAGTTTACACGGCAATACAAAACAACTTTATTACACAAAAGCGAGAAGGAACTCAACTACAGGAAGACTGAAGAGTTTCCCAACTCCCTCGCAGGAACGTAAGCAGGCAAGTAAAAGTGAGGGATTGCCCGCTGTCACACATAAGCAAGGGTATCCCCACAATACAATGGCAACACAAGAAGGTAAAACGATATAATGCAGAAAGCGTCATATGCAGAATTTTTACGTGTGGTCATTAATACTGTATTTAGAACGTGCTTAAGAATAATTTTCCGTGTTACTGAGGAAAAAATTAACTATTGGTACTTTAAAAACTATTGCGTTTACGTGTTATGAAGGTTTCCGGCTTATACAGGACGATTTTACATATAAAATCGTACCGTTCTGGAGATTTTTTTTTCGTCACTACAGGTTTCCTTCTTATACAGATTCTGGCTAAGACAGGTTTTACTGTATTATTATAAACAAAGGTGGAGAAATAAATAAAAACTTGAGATTAAATAACAGGCTCAGCGGAGCCTAAACCTAAAATGTTCATTAATCTAATGATGAATAATAGAATAATATTGATCCAGCAAGAACAATTAGGAGCTACTATTTAATTTAACTACGCTCTTTAGCAACACAGGTCTTAACAACACAATTCAAAGCTGAGGGCGAAAGACCGACAAATTTTGTTCACAGCCCTCTTTTTTCAGGCTTGAGATTATTTTATATGTAAATCTACAATTCCGCCAAAGAACCTTTATATTAATTAATTTATTAATAATATGGTAAGAAAAATAGAAAATTGCTAATAATTGCCCTGTAATGTTATCCATCCTTCCAGAATAATTCTGCCCGAGGGCAGGTCACTTACTGCAATCATAGCATTTTTATTCTAGGTCTATGCTTTGCAGCTTTACTAGGGAATTATAGATGTGGCAGCTTCCCGTTGCTTTCCACACTGGTGAAAGATGATGATAATGATAAGAATGACGATGATGGCCGGATGATTTTCGGGGACCGTTGGGCCTTAAGCTTCCTGACATTTGTCTTACAGGCGAGGAAAAAACCCGAAAAACCTTACCCAGGAGCTTGTCCCGACCGGGATTCGAACCCGGGCCCGCTGCGTGATATCGCAGCGCGCCACCTGGAGACCACAGCGGTGAACATTGTAATGATATAATATGTTCAATTCTAGTCAATAAAATTACTGTATTTTCTTGCTATCATCATCATCATAGTACATTCACGAATTTAGGCCATTTGTTGACCTGTTTCGGCCTCAAGAGAAACACAATCCAGAAGTCTTTTGAGTGGACGTCCTGATCTTCTTCTTCCTGCAAGTTGATATCTTAACATTAGTTTGGGTATTCTGTGATCTTCCATTCGATGAACATGTTGTATCCATCTTGGACTTATAATCAGAAATTTTGTTTTCTAAAGATTCCATGTGTAATTCTTCTAAGATGTCTTCATTTTTTTGTGATCTAGTAGTGTGTATCCTGCAGTCCTCCGAAGATATCTCATTTCAGCAGATCTAAGTCTCTGTATATCCTTCTGTTTCAACGTCCATACTTCGCTACCATACAAAAGAGTTGGAAGAGCCAGTGTTTTATACACTTTCAGTCTTGAATGCTTTTGGACTAACTGTGGCTTGAAGATAGGATTTATTAACCCTAAAATTCTTAAAAATTTAGATATTTTTGCATTTACATCCTTTTCTTCTTCATATGAGATATTGCATCCTAGATATGTAAAATTATTCACCTGCTCCAAAATTTTATTGTCCAGTACAATTTTACTTCTGACAGGATCTACACCTTGAAATGCCATAATTTTTGTTTTTTCTGTAGATATCTTTAATCCATATTCTTCTGTAATTTTGTTAAGTTCATACAGACCTTTCTGTAGATTATCTTCGGAATTTGCTATTATTATTTGGTCTTCTGCAAACAATAGGGTGTTTAATTTTATATTTTCTGATATTCTTATTCCAAATTTATATGTTTTGAAATCTTCCTTTATATTAGTTTAACTTCTGCTTTTGTAACACTTTTTACATTACTCATGCTACCCGGGCCTTGGCACTACTTGTAGGGAGAGGATTTTATCCCTTAATTACACACACACACACACACACACACACACACACCACACACATATATATATATATATATATATATATATGATCAGATCACGTATGAAACAGCACGAAAATTTAAGACAAGGAAGGCACACCATTCAATCATACTGTATATGTATTCACACTAAATAAGCCGAACACGATATGGATTACTATGATGGCCAGATGGGGTTCGGGAACTATTTGGGATTAAGGTTTCCTGACATTTGTCTTACAGGTAAGGAAAAATCTTGAAGAAACTCATCCATGAAACTTGTACCCATCGACGATTAAATCCGAACCCGTCTAGTGAGAAACAACGAAGTTTCCATTAGATCACATAGGTGGTCACTATATTTACTATAATTCAGAATAATATTTTTTTTAATTCGAGTATTTTTTTTTGTCCAATGCCATCAGGTTGTCTTTAATGATATTTCTGGCTTCCTCCTCTTACACTGATTGAACTATAATCCATTTCCTAGATTGGAGCACTTGGAAGGCGGAGTTAGGTTACCCCGATGATATGATGGGCGATATATGATAATGGCGTGCCAAGAGAGTCCTTAACCTAAACTTAACCTAAATTCCAGACCATGGGCAACCACAGAAATAATTTTCTTTAAGGAAAAATTCCTATGATCTGACCAGGAATCGAACCAGTGACCTCATGAATTGTAGTCAGAAACGCTGACCTCTAGTCCATGAGGCGGATCATTGGAGCCCTTGTGCGGTCAAAAAAGTATGTATGTGAATCAGAGTTAAAAATAATTTCCTGACAAGTCGTGTTCCTGTAAGGCATAAAAGGTTTCAAGCAGTAAAAATTCCTAATAAAATAAGATGTTAAAAATTAAGAAAAGAAAGAGACGTCCTACATATTTTAGTTAATATAACAAGTGAAAGTGTTCTCAGTGGAGAAGAAAGTTACATTGAAACGTCTAGACGTCTTTGAAGTTGAAGTGAAGTAATAAACACATACCATGTAATCATTATTATGGATTTTTTTTTTAAGTTTGAAGACAAATCAATGTTAAGATTAGGTGTTTGGAAAATACGTGTATTATTATATGTGTTAGTACGTCAGAAACCTGTCTGTTTACGAGTTCCTCGACGTCACTTCGTTATTCTTATTAGTTATAAGGCTACTGTAATCAAATACAGTTCGTGCATTAGTACTGCCTAATCTCACAACACGTAATTATACAATTGATATCACGTCCACCTATAATCACTAATAATAATTTTAATACGTATTCATTTCAATATAGTAATTATATTACGATACAAGTGAGGTAAGCACTTGTTACTGATCGAGAAAAAGTTTGAAAAAAAACGAGGCGCTTGCGCCGAGTTTTTCAATTTTCGAGATCTGTTACGTGCTTAGCTCATGTGTATTGCATACTATATTTTGGTCGATGTAACTAATTTTTATTAAATATAATAATTAATGAATTAAAATATTGGATGGATGTAAATGACTTCTTTGAGAAAGAAACATCTATTTAGCTTTTCATTTGTTTTATTATAAGCAAGGATTGTTGGCTGTGCAGACATTTTTATATCTAGTACGGTGAGTAGAATCAATTTGACTATTTAACTCATGCCCCAAATGGGAGTCAATGACCAATCACGTTTCGATGATTTCTGTTTTACAACCAATCAGAGTCGTGTTTCACCAAATATTTATCAGTGTTATAATTACCATATTAAAGAAAGCTCCTCCTTACAATATTGCGTTCCTTTGGCAATAAATAGTATGATCTGGTTGCAGTGATAAACAAAAGAAGCAGTAGAAGCGTACCTATCGTTTCTCATTTGTTTTCAAACATCGCCGTTTACATTAAATATATACATATTTTAAAATAACTATAGTTAAGTAATGATTTGTGAGTAAAAAGCTTAATTTTATTCGTTAAATAGTCCTAACAAATGCCACTCTTGATTTCCAAATTCTCTAGATAAATTCACTCCTCACTTCGTGAGTCGTGAATTTATCGATAATTTGGAAATCACTCGTGGCATTACTTATGATAATTTTATTATGGAAGGAGTCATGGGTCCTGCGCCTGCTATTCACATACTTTTTCACCACAAAATAATATCGAAAGAATATTCCCTTATTAGTGACAGGCTCAACTACCAGGTCACTTCCGAGAAAATACGGATAAGTAAGTCAATATACAATCCGCGCCGTAGCCGAGTGATTAAGGCAGGAAGCCCCTTGGCGCAGAGCTACGGGACTTGCGCTGGTTCGAGTCTCCATGGGGGAAGAAATTTTCTCATGGTATTTCGGCCAGTATGGGACCGGTGCCCACCCAGCATCGTGAGGCAATTGGGTAGCTACAATAAGTAGCGGCTCCAGGT
Source organism: Diploptera punctata (assembly GCA_030220185.1). Taxonomy (NCBI): domain Eukaryota; kingdom Metazoa; phylum Arthropoda; class Insecta; order Blattodea; family Blaberidae; genus Diploptera; species Diploptera punctata. The sequence continues at coordinate 747,951 of JASPKZ010008350.1, forward strand.
TGAGGAACTAGCTATAACGGCTGGGGGACTCGACATGCTAACCGCATGTCACCCCTACACTGGCTGTTGATCATCTACCTCTGTGATTGACACATGTGGATGTGAAGGGCCAGCAGCCGGCTGGTAAAAGGGCAACCGCTGAAAAGTGGAAAGACCCTCAATCGGAATCGGAGGAGTCATGGTAGATGATAGAGAAATTGAAGAAGCCTGGAGAGTGGAATGTTCTGCAATAATTCCGGGAAAGTCTGAAGAAAGGCACGAGTTAGTGTACAAAATATTCAAGAAATTCTTTATTTTACTTACCGAACGTGTGCTTTTTGAGTCCACATAAGCATTGCGATTTCTTTTGTTTGCATAGCAACCAGGTTAGATGTGGGAACGTTGACTTACTTCCAGTAACAACAATATTGGTAAGTATAAGAAATTAGTCACATCGACCAAAAAGTATATTAAAAGTGTCTTTACTCAACATCGTAAAGACAACAAGCAGCTTCTTGAGTTGAAACCAGCGAAATCCGATTAAGAAACAAGAAATTGAGGTTGAGTTACTGCTTGGAACGAGTCGTGTGAATCGCAGTAGGCCTACTGCTATTGATAGCAAACACTTAAAACTAGTTATAGCTCTCCAGGCCTATAATCTTGCGTCTTTCATTAGGCCTATGTGTAATAGTTGGTATAATTATACTTTTCTATCTAACTAACTTACTAGCATTATCGAGCCCGGAGGTTCATGGAAGAGCGAACATAAGCTCTCTACATCCCTAGTACCTATGATACGTAAAACAATCTTAAGCCTGAAAAGAGACTCCGGAAAGAAGTTTGTAGGTCACTTTATTTCCAAATTTGAATAACAACAGTTACGACTTAGATAGGAATGAGATGCACAAAGAAATTAAACACAGGCTCAATTCTAGAAATGCATTCTATTATGCATTGCAGAGACTCTTGATGTCCCAACTCCTTTCAAAAACGTTAAACTGAAAAATATATAAAACTACAATTCTACCAGTTATATTATATGGGTGCGAAACATGGACTCTTACTTTAAGGGAGGAAAGGAGATTACGAGTTTTGAGAATAAAATACTTAGGAAAATTTTTGGACCAAAGAGAGATGAACAGACAGGTGAATGGAGAAGGCTACATACCAATGAACTACATGGTCTTTATAGGAAGCCAGATATAATAAGAACAGTTAAGTCTCGTAGACTGCGATGGGCAGGACATGTTGCACGTATGGGGAGTGAAAGACGTGCATGGAAGCTTCTTGTAGGAAAGCCAGAGGGGAAAACGTCCAGTTGGTAGACCAAGAATGAGGTGGGAGAATAACATTAACTATGATTTAAGAGAAGTAGATTATACAGGGAATGATTGGGAAGCATTAGCTCAGGATAGGGATGTATGTCCGCGCGGCCATGAACCTTGTGTTCTATAGTGTCAGTGAGTAAGTAAGTACGACTTTAGATAGAAAAGAAGGTTATTTGTATCCTGACTCGTTCGTCATATGACGATCATTGTATGTCTTTATATAACCAAGAGGGAATTCCAATGGAGATTAATTTGTATATGTTTCAATATTTTCAAAAATAATGTTTACTCACTCACTCACACTCACTCACCGTCACTATCGAACCCGTAGATTCACAGCGCGCGACATGAGCTCTCCATACATCCCCATCCTGAGGTAATGTTTTCAAATCATCTCCTGTATAAACTACTTCCCTAAAATAATTATTAATGTTATTTTCCCAACTCATCTTTGGTCTACCAAGTGGATGTTTTTCCTCTTGTTTTCCTACAAGAAGCTTCCATGCTTTCATTCCCCATTCGTGCCACGTGTCCTGTCCGTCGCAGTCTATGAGTCTTAACTGTTTTTATTATATCTGGTTTCCTATAAAGATTATGTAGCTCGCTGTTATGTAGTTTTCTTCATTCGCCTGTGTGTTCATCTCTCTTTGGTCCAAAAAGTTTCCCAAGAATTTTATTATTAGATAATCTTAATCTATTCTCCCCCTTAAAGTAATAATCAATGTTTCGCATTAAAATTCTAATTATATTTGGGCTAATAATCAAAAATATTATTGATATAACAAATAAAATAAAATATAACTAGGAGAATAACAGTTTTTGAGAGGAGGTGGAACGACAAGAGTCTTCAAAAAGAATATCAGGAGTTTATGGATATCCATGACTATCCCATAAGATTTAATTATCAGTTATGCATTCCTCATACAAGACTGAATGAAGTCAAAAATGGTACAGAATATCAACATTAAACATAGGCTATTCAAGAGTTTCTTCAGAAGAGCTCATTATTTCGTAAATCAATTTAAAGTAGGCCCTATTACTAAATCCGTATATTATTAAAAACTATTTTTATGCTCTTAATTAGTATATTATCTCCAATCAAATATAACTAACTCACTTTTATACGGAAGTGAGATTTGGATATTAAGAAAAAGAGACAGGAACAGAATCAAAGTAACTGAAATGAAATTTCTCCGGACAGCAGGGTACATTCTTTTAGATCGAAAAAAGATTGAAGAAATTTCGGAACAATTAGAAGTAGAATCAGCAGAAGAAAAATTCAATAGATATAAATTAAACTGGCTAGACCAGGCTTGTCCAACATTTTTTTTATTTCTTCTTCTTGGAAAAGGGCCACTATCGTTACGGTCAATTGGTTTGCGGGCCACATATTCCCAATTTTTTACCGTATTAAATAGGATCTAGGATAAACAAATTAATTAAAATAAAAAATAGCTAATATATTATTTTTATTAAAATATTAGATTTTTTACCACATTAAATAAGATCTAAGATAAATCAATTAATTTAAATATAAAATAGCTAATATATTACGTTATTTTTATTAAAATATTCACTATTAACATATTATATTGACACTTCAATGAGAGCGAACAACTGCAAACTGGAAACTAACTTGAAATGTACAAAATGTAACGGTAATAAAACATCTGGCACACATTCGCCTTTGAAAGTAGAAAATATGTATGTATGTATGTATGTATGTATGTATGTATGTATGTATGTATGTATGTATGTATGTATGTATGTATGTATGTATGTATGTATGTATGTATGTATGTATGTATGTATGTATGTATGTATGTATGTATGTATGTATGTATGTATGTATGTATGTATGTATGTATGTATGTATGTATGTATGTATGTATGTATGTATGTATGTATGTATGTATGTATGTATATATATATATATTCCATCCATAGTAATTCTGCCCGAGAGCAGGTCCTTCACTGCAATCATAGCATTTTCAATTCTATGCTTTGCAGCTTTACTAGGGAAGTGTGGTAGCTTCCCGTTGTTTTCCACACAAATGAAGGATGATGGTGATAATGATAAGGATGATGATGATGGCCGAATGATTATCGGGGACCGATGGGCCCTAAGCTTCCTCACATTTGTCATACAGGTGAGGAAAACCCCGAAAGAACCTCACCCAGGAGCCTGTCCCGACTGGGAATCGAACCCGGACCCGCTGCATGACAAGGCAGCACGCTGCCTCGAGATCACAGCGGTGGACATTATATATATATATATATCAGACTTTAGAGACTCGAGTTCAAATCCCGACTCAAGCATTCTTTTTTCTTTTCATATCATATTTGCCTTCATTGCCAAATGTCAAAAATATATTTATAATATCTATATATACAAGCGTTACTGCTATAAAGTAAATATTCTCTTTAATAATTTGTTTAACTGTTATGTTAGCCGCTAGATGGCAGTCGGAAGATCTTTCCGCTACCTCTTGTGTGAATTGAGAATACTACATGTATAAGAAAATTGTATGTTTGTCTTGGAATTCTTGGGTAGCTCAGTTGGTTAGAGCGCTAAAGGTACAGACTTTAGAGACTCGAGTTCAAATCCCGACTCAAGCATTCTTTTTTCTTTTCATATCATATTTGCCTTCATTGCCAAATGTCAAAAATATATTTATAATATCTATATATATACAAGCGTTACTGCTATAAAGTAAATATTCTCTTTAATAATTTGTTTAACTGTTATGTTAGCCGCTAGATGGCAGTCGGAAGATCTTTCCGCTACCTCTTGTGTGAATTGAGAATACTACATGTATAAGAAAATTGTATGTTTGTCTTGGAATTCTTGGGTAGCTCAGTTGGTTAGAGCGCTAAAGGTACAGACTTTAGAGACTCGAGTTCAAATCCCGACTCAAGCATTCTTTTTTCTTTTCATATCATATATATATATATATAATATATATATATATATATATATACACAATGTCCACCGCTGTGGTCTTGAGGTAGCGTGCTGCCTTGTCACGCAGCGGGCCCGGGTTCGATCCCCGGTCGGGGCAGTTTTTCTGGGTGAGGTTTTTATCGGGGTTTTTCCTCACCTGTAAGACAAATGTCAGGAAAACTTTAAGGTCCAAACGGTCCCCGAAATCATATGGCCATCATCTTCATTACCATCCTTATCATTATCATCATCACCATCATCCTTCACCGGTGTGGAAAGCAACGGGAAGCTACCACACCTACACAATTCCCTAGTATAGCTGCAATCATAGCACGAACATGCTATGATTGCAGTGAAGGACCTGCCTTCGGGCAGAATTACTATGGATGGATATATATACATTTAAATAAAAATTAAAACCTGAAAAGCCATCATATCTCTGACACTACTAGAAAAACATTTTAATAGGACTTCATTTAACATAATAAAGAACAGAGATAAAATAATAAAAAATATTTACATTTTGGACATATTAAAGAATAACGTCAAGATGGTGAATTGCCTACTTCCGGACGTCATGTCAGTTAGACAGCCCGGATGTTGCATGTTAACGGTTCTTGTTTATATTTGTCCAGGTAATCAAGTTGTCATGTCCATGACAGTCACCAACTGTCCCTCATGTTCTGCTCTCTTGCACGCCATCTCACTTTTATACTTAGTTTCATTATAATAAAAGATCTTCATAAGACGCCACTTCTTCATTGTTGCGATCTTTCCAGCTTCCATGCAACTTACAACAATCGGAAAACAACTATAGGGGTTTTCACATCTAGAAAATAGTATTGTTCTTATGGAGCAATTCTTGCTAGTAAACGTGTCCTTTTATGTGAGAATGATTTTTTGTTAATTAATTTTAAAAATATAATTAAGTTAATTTGCTTCACCTACACACTTGTCAAAAAAAGTGAGTGCCCGTTTTATGAAAACAATATCATTATGGGACTTACAATAATTATCATATCCATCCATATTAATTCTGCCCGAGGGCAGGTCTTTCACTGCAATCATAGCATTTTCATGCTATGCTTGGAGCTTTACTAGGGAATTGTAGGTATAGTAGCTTCCCGTTGCTTTCCACACCGGTAAAGGATGATGATGATGAAATGATAATGATAAGGATGATGATGATGATGGCCATATGATTGGGGACCGTTTGGGCCTTAAAGTTTTCCTGACATTTGTCTTACAGGTGAGGAAAAACCCCGAGAAAAACCTCACCCAGAAAAAGTACCCCGACCGGGGATCGAACCCGGGCCCGCTGCGTGACATGGCAGCACGCTACCTCGAGACCACAGCGGTGGACAATTATCATATAATTTCTTAATGATATTAAGGGGTGAACTCAATTGCTGTAACAGCGGCTACCAGAGATGCCACTGATCCACTCCCTTTCATGAAACTTGTTTTGCCATGTACAGCGTGGTCAAAAAAGAGTATGCAAGTAATGTATCACTTGTGGTTTACACACCGAGACCAAGGCGTTAAAATTAAACTTCAATAAAACGAAAATGGACAGTGACAACAGAACAATCTGCCAGGATACAAGCTGCTGAAATGAGATTCCTCAGACCGATAGCAGGATATCAAAGAACAGACAAAAAACATAACACAGAAATAAGACAACAACTAAAAATAGAGGAATTAAACTCAACAATAGAGAAATACAGAACAAACTGGAAAGAACACTTGGCAAGGATGACTGAGAATAGAATATCAAAAGCAGCATACAACTATTCACCACGAGGAAGAAGAAGTTTGGGAAGACCAAGGAAAAGATGGAAAGAGCAGCAATTTGGAGCCGGAACAGGCAGTAAATAAGCCTAAACCGTGAAGAAGAAGAAGAAGAAGAAGAAGAAGATAAAACGAAAACAAGAAGTTATTTGGAGTAAAGAACGTAGAAAAGCTAAAAGGTAAGCGCCCAATATGCAGGGCAAGAATAAAGAGGAAGAATAATATTAACCATGATTTAATGGAAGAAGATTACACAGGGGATGACTAGAAATCATTAGCTTGGAATAGGGATATATTGTAGAGCTTGTGTCCGCGCGGCCATGAACCTATGGATTCGATAGTGCCAGTGAGTTATTTAGTTAGTTAGTTATATAAAACAAATAATAAAATAAAGTAGGACGACCAAAGAGGAGACGAACAGAGATGTGAATGGAAAAAACAACGTAACAATGAGCTATATGACCTTGATGGGGAATCAGAGGTAATGTAAACAGTTAATTCTCGTAGATAGCGATGAGGAACACATGGCACGAATTGGAATAAATGAGTGGCATGGGAAATCTTTGTAGGAAAACCAGACAAAAATCAGTAAGTAGGCCAAGAATGAAGCGGGAGAATACATTAACCGTGATTTCAGGGAGGTTAATTATCTTCTTCTTCTTCACTTCACGGGCTAGGCAAATGCCTGTTCGGCCTCACAGTTGTTCTGTCCATCTTTTCACTGGCCTTCCTACATTCATTGAACCTCTTGGCATGTAGTTAAATGCTGCTTTTGGTAATCTTGTTACGTTCATTCTTTCTACATGTCTAAACCACGTTTTCTTTATATTCTTTGATTTTATCATTTAATGGATACATATTTAACTCCAAAATAAATCCCCGATCCACTAGAGAATGTGGTTATGCGTCTGGGCTGGTATACGACCACGTAAAAAAATTCCAAACTCATCTCTCTCACAGTGTTCAGCCGGACGGATTTAATGGACGACTTAAGCAGAAAAAGGGATAAAACGATTAGGAGGTTAATTATATAGGGGATAGTTGTAAAACATTAAATGAGGATAGTGATGTATAGAGAGCTGATGTCCACGCGGCCATGAACCAATTGTTCGATAGTACCAGTGAGTTAGTTAGGAAGGGCTATTTAAAATTTTTAAGATATACGTGTTGTAATATTTATTCTACAGTATTTATTTATATGTACATATATATATATATATATATATATATATATGCATTGCTCAATGTAAAAAAAAATTAATTATAACATATATATATATATATATATAACTTATATATATATATATAACTTATATATATATATATATATATATATATAATTATGAATTTCCATTACATATTCCTTTAAAATCAATAAATTTAGATATAAATAATGATACTTTTTTTGCCGGCAACATATACATAAATATTCCTATGCTGTAATCAATAATGTTGCACAATTAATCATGGTTCCACACACTTTGACTGTACATGTAAAGCAAAATAATTAAAAATATTAAAGTTGCATACTATATAAAATTATAGGCAGTGTGATAGGTATAAAATGAAGGACCTGTCGTCTTCACAGAACTACCTGTCTAAAGAGCTAAAGAGTGTGGTGTACGATGGTGTGGGGGGTAAGAGAGCAAGATTGGCAGAAGAGTTCACGAGATGACAGTTTTCCCTTAGCTCTGTCCCAGGATTATCTCCAGCTGGTTGACTTGTCGCTGTCAATTAGACTCAGAGGGATGTCAGAGAGCCCAGGCTTTTGATGTCGGTTTGTGTTACCTGGTGACAGGCCCCCTAGAGAAGCCTGTCTGTCATAAGGCGAAGCAAGAAAACAGTCCCAAACTTTGTGAAATCTCGCGCAAGAGAGAGATAGAAAAAAAAAGATGTTTGGAGTCTTCTTCGCCCTTGACAGCTCTTCCAGATTCAGGTCTTAACATGACGCCTTCATGGAGGTATTTGGATTTCATCATGACGAGATGCCGGAATAGATTCCAAGATTTCTTATTTTATTTCTTTCCACTTTCATTTCTATCTCATACATCTTGTATAGCCCGACCAAAACAACAAATAATGGCTTGTTAACAAAACCGGATCATGAAGACCATCACTTCATCAATATGGATTGTGTGTCTTGTTATCCATCTATCGACAGGAATGTTACCTGTACAGTTTGTTAAACTTTTGTTGCTACTGGCTGTTTATTATACAGGGTGGAACAGAACTTCATCGACAAACATTTACAGGTTGTTCGCGGATGAGCAGTTGATTCATTTTAAATTTTTCTTCCACCTTATAATGAACAAAAGGACATGTCACAAATCTAACACATTATTCCGTAAAATAAGTCACCAGTGACTACTGCTGGCACACATTTAATCAATATTAAAAATATATAACTATTTCTAAATTACATTAATTATATAAGAACACTCATCACTTTATCACTTTTCCTGAACAAACTGAGTGTTCGTTGGTAAAGTCATTCTCCTCTGTATAATTCATTATAGCTTATACAAAGTATCCCACAAAATAACGCTAGCGCCAGTCCTGTATTTTTCAACCAAGTTACTAAATGCAGGCCTATAGCCTGATTTCATTGATTTCTACTGAACTCTTACTGGCATCGATATTTGAAGTAGGCCTATTATTATTATTATTATTATTATTATTATTATTATTATTATTATTATTATTATTATTATTATTATTATTATTATTATTATTATTATTATTATTATTATTAACTAACTCTCTGGCATGGGGGACTATTTGACCTCCGGAAAATCTTACCCCAATGGAACCCATGCCCGCATTTCTTGACGGTTGTATTTTTACGGTGAAAGATCGTCACCCTTTCGACCAGGGTACTTTTTTCGTCTGGCTTATCATCTTCGACCAGTCCGGCATGGGTAGGCTTAACCCTTCGGCAGCAATGCTACCACTGGCGCAGCTCTCGGGATCATTTAAGCTCGCAAGTTGCTCCAACATGACAAGGTAAAGATACCATGGAGGGTTATTATTATTACTATTATTATTATTACTATTATTATTATTATTATTATTAATATTATTATTATTATTACTATTATTATTATTACTATTATTATTATTATTATTATTATTATTATTATTATTATTATTATTATTATTATTATTATTATTATTATTATTATTATTATTATTATTATTGTAAACATTCATAGTATTAATGACGCTCTCAGGTCATTAACATCGTAATTCAAATCCGGACATGAAATAAACCACATTTTGCTCATAGGCCTCTTATTTCAGGCTTCCATTTATTTTATAGGCCTTAAATGTTCGAAATATGAATCACTATTTTACCTTCCTTCCGAAAGAAGCCTTATTCAATATTTTTATAATCTCAAAAAATCCACCGATGCACGCGCTTGGAACCAGAAGCCAATAGCCTGCTGTAATCATTAATCTACCAAACCCATGATATTTTTTAAAAAATATTTGCGCATTTAAATAGTGATTAGACCCTTCAATTTTTTTAAAACTATTATCAAAATTATCTTTTGGGAACCAATAAAATTTGATATACTGGGAATAGGCCGATATAACTTTTATCTCTCTATGTCTGTCTGTCTGTCTGTCTGTCTGTCAGCGTGTCTGTCTGTCTCTCTCTCTCTGTCTGTCTGTCTGTCTCTCTCTCTCTCTCTCTCTCTCTCTCTCTCTATATATATATATATATATATATATATATCCACCGCTGTGGTCTGGAAGGTAGCGTGCTGCTTTGCCACGCAGCGGGCCCGGGTTCGATTCTCGGTCGGGACAAGCTCCTGGGTGATGTTTTATCCGGGGTTTTCCCTCACCTGCAAGACAAATGTCAGGAAGCATAGGGCCAAACGATCCCCGAAAATCATCCGGCCATCATCATCATCCTTATTAGTATCATCATCCTACACCGGTGTGGAAAGCAACGGGAAGCTAGCACATCTATAATACCCTAGTAAAGCTGCAAGCATAGCATGAAAATGCTATGATTGCAGTGAAAGACCTGCCCTCTGGCAGAATTACTATGGAGTCGATCATTATTATTATCATAATTATAATTATAATAATAATTATTATTATTATTATTATCATTATCGTTATCATTATTCGCAGATGATCAGGTGGTGATTTCTCAGGATCCAGATGATGCAACTTTCATGTTAAGAAAATTTATATATGTGTGTGTGTGTGTGTCTTCTGAACTTGAATTTATACTCATCAAGGAGAATATACATAGACCTGATAGGCTATATTTTCAGAGTAAATTAATTAATTTATTTTAAATGAGTAGACCTACTATAGGGGTCTACTTGTATTTTTCATTTCAATACTAGGTATATATATATATATATATATATATATATATATATATATATATATATACAATATACAAAAATAAAATAAGATCAAATATGACGAAATCTATGACATGGATAACTCTGTCCTCTTTTTTAACTACAATATTTCGAGCAGTTTATGGTATAATGGAAAAAAATCTTAAGACACAATCAAACTCACATGATATTTTAAGACTATCGAAAATGATATTAAACAACGATTAAACTCGTCTGTCAATATATATGACTAGTTTACCAGCCGGCTACTGGTCTCACATCCACATGTGCTTTTTATAGAGACAATCAATCATCCAGTCAATATAGGCGTTTTATATGGTTTTATTAAACTGGATCTGAAAAATAAACTAAATCTAACAAAACCTCCAATGATTCGTATATTTAACCAATTGATCCAGTTGATATTTTGATATCCAGTTCGTTGAGATCCATCCGAATGCAGTGTTATCTCTCATCTACGAGTAGATCTCCCTAATGATATTTTTCGATTACAATTTTTGAAAGCAGTTCTACTGTTTCCATTCGAACCGCACGATATTCGAGATATTCCCAACTCAATCACGTCAACTTAATGAAGATGGTCTCATCTGTTCCTGGAAGGGGAAATGCCTCCTATTTGAGGGTAGGTCATGTTTCTCTAACTCAGTGAACTATTCTACATTAGTGTTATTCATGAACTAGTGATTGTCAATTTCTTACACAGTTTTGAGTTGATTTTATATGGATTTCCATGATTGTCTATTTCTTGCTATGCTGGACCACTCGCTGATTACCAGCGTGCGTTGAGTAAAAGTCGACGCATCTCCTTCTCTGACGGACCCACATAATGGCCTTATACGTCAATTTGTCGTCCTGCATCCACCCGATGTGACCTGATTTTCGGTTGTCAGATGGCTCATTGTGTAATAATTGTCGTCATCATCATCGACAATCACGGATTAAGCCCATGTGGCTTGTTCCGGTCTCATAGATTCTCATTCAAAAGTTGGATCCATCTCTTCTTCGGTCTACCAACATTCTTGCGTCCTTTTGGTTTGCATTTAAGTATAATTCTGGGAATGCGATCTTCCATTCTTTGAACATGTTCTTTCCATTTTTTCTAGATTATTTTATTCTATCTAAGAGTTTAAAGATATTTAGCTCATTTCTAATATCTTCACTTCTTCTCTTATCTAGAAGTTTGCAACCAGCCACACTTCTCAGAAATCTCGTTTCAGCTGCTTCTATGATCATCTCTTCTCTTTTAGTTAAAACCCAAAATTCAATACCATACAATAGTAAGGGGACTGCCACTACTTTATAAAGTTTTAGTTTTGTTTCTTTTCTTGTGCTTTTAAATATCATTTTGATTGTTCCACATATAATTATAATTAAATTTATTAAGTTTGTTAAATAGATCTTCATTTTTTAAATAGGAGATTTCATAACCCAGGTATTTAAAGTGGTTCACTTGTTCAATGGGTTTCCCCTCCAGAATTATTTTAGCTCTTACGGCATCTGATCCCTTAAAAGCTAGGATTTTCTGTAATAATTGTTATTAACTGAATTTGGGACAGCCACACGTTGAAAATTCTATCCCTCCACGTAATTTCCAAAATGGTTCGTTTATCTTCTTTTGGCATATTTATAGTGTGGTCATGTGTTTGATTGTTGTTGATCATGTTTGGTTAACCCTGATATTATTAGGACAGAATTTTGGGTTTTCTCCTTATAAACCTCGACCATTCTCCATTTTTTTTTTTTCCTTCATGGAACCGAATTTTTACATACTTACTCACTCACTGGCACTATCAAACCCGTAGACTCATGGCCGCACGGACATAAGCTCTCCATATATCCCTATCCTGAGCCAATGCTTTCCAATCATTCCCTGTATCATCTACTTCCCTCAAATCATAGTTAATGTTATTCTCCCACCTCATTCTTGGTCTACCAACTGGGCGTTTTCCCTCGATCTTATTTTAAAATACATGTATAGTTTTCTCGTCCTTAATGTAATAGAGTGCCACATATAAGAATACTGTTTTATCAAGAAAGAAATTTAGGAGACGATTTAAAATATTTAACATTTGTTTTGAAAATATTCGTGATATCGAAAAAAAAAAAAACTTCTTAAACTATCCAATATTTCAAAACTTGATTTCGAAAAAAAAAATGTATATTATCCCTAATTGTATTAGCTTATACTTAATTCTTACTGGCATTGACATTTGTAGCTGTGATTCATACATTAATAAGGATAATTTGATGCATATTGCTAGAAGCGATATTCCTGCCACGTGTAAATTTAGACAAGCTTCAATTCTAATTTGCTGGATTTCAGAATTGTAAATTGATTTTACAGTCTCACAGGTCATATCTGCAAGTGTGGAATCATACCACGTGATTGAATTATGGAATGGATTTGAAGCTAGTGCATAATTCAGGGACTCGGGCACAGGGGAAGGTCAATGAAGGTAATTGACGTATATATTTGCTTGTCTTACATTCGCCATGTCATGCGTAAGAGTGAATTTTGTTTATAATTTAGCACCAGATATCGAAACCATTGCTCTGTATCTTTCAATTCAGTTATGTCCACTCATCAGTGGCCCTTTCATCATTGCATCACTCTTGCATAATATCTCACTCCATTAGTTGACATTAGTGATAGTCAGAAGCATACATCTAGTTTGATATGACCAAGTGGTAAAGGTACAGTCTCCACATTATGTAACTTGTCCTGGAATATTACCCTAACTAACTAACTAACTAACTGACCCACTCACTGGCACTATCGAACACAGAGTTTCGGACATAAGTTTTCAATATGTCCCTATCCTTAGCAAATATTTTCCAATCATTACCTGCATAATTTACCTCCCTCAAATCATGGTTAATTTTATTCTCCAATCTCATTCTTGGCCCTTCCCCCTGACTTTCCTACAAGAAGTTTTCATGTATCGTTTTTGTTTCATATTAGTGTCACATTTACTGCCGATCGCAGTCTACTGTTCTTATCATAAAAAATAATGAAGTGAGACGTATTTCGTGTTTTTCAAGTACGGAAACTTCAGTTTCAAGAAGGATACATCCCATCTTCAGCTATCATCACGACTGTCGAATTTCGGTGAACATCTTCATCTTTAAAGTTGCCATCAGGTGTTGATTTCGTGAACCTTGAGAACTTCAAAATTCATGAATCTAAACTTGTGCTTCTGAACATATATTTTTTTCCAAACCTCATAATGTTATTTCCCATAATTAATTTCTGAATATGCAATTTAAGAATATCTACATCTAAAACAAAAATATTAGCTCTGAAAGGAAAATGTGCAATAAGAACAAAAATAGTGGTAAACAATGTAATTATAGACCAAGTTCAAAATTTTAATTTGGGATGTCATTTAGGTAATGACAGAAACTTAAATAAACACACTAAAATACAACGATTCAATTATCTATGTGGCACAATTAAACGTACTTTATTGAGTAAAACTAGAATGAAACAATGAAACTATTTCAAAATTTTACAAAGTATTGACAGTTCCATCTCTTATCTATGGATGTGTAGCCCGACATTAACAAAGGCAGATAGTAAACAAATAGAGGCTGCAGAAATGAAGATGTTGAGAGAAATAGTAGGATAACAAAGGACCGATAAAAAGAAAAACGAAGATATAAGAACAGAACTTAATATATTTAATCTCTGTGAAAGAATAAAATACTATCAAAATGCTTACCTTCAGCACATACCAAGAAGAATGCATAATTATAAACCAAAAGGGAGAAGATTGTTGGGAAGACCATTGAAGAGATGGAAGGACCAATTCGACCTATAATGAGATCGGAACAGGCGATTGGGCTTCATCCTTGTAGTTGATGATGATGATGATAATGAATGTACTTATTATGTCTGATTTCTCGTAAATAGCATGTAGCTCACTGTTATGCACCGTAGTCTTTTTCATTCACCTGTTTTTTCATCTCATTTTGATCCAAACATTTTCTTAAGCACTTTATCGATTAGCAGGTTCGGTTCTGTTGGAGTTAGTAGTGATTATGCTCGTTCTGATATGATTTTGTTGATTTCAAACGTGGCCGGAGTCGTTGGACATTTAAGGGCAGAAAAGCCTGAACAATGATCTTCGGTTGGTACCACAGAAATAATTACGTACATGGTTTTGAACGGAAATCATTTTTACCTTGTAAGAACACTGAGTAGCTACTTGATATGAGAAGTATTGCAATAGACCAAGAAAACTAATTTCATGATAGTTAACTTCGAAAACTCTTATGATGTTATGATTCGAAGTAAAGAATTGCAGTTATACAGACCATAGACTTTTTTAAGGGATTACACATATTAACTTCAATATTATTACTATTATTATTATTATTATTATTATTATTATTATTATTATTAATAATATTATTATTAAATAATTTATTTTGCTTGTTAAAAATTTAAGATCCCATGTAACATGATAGTTCCACGACTATATTTCAGAATTAATAATCAGGAACAAATCGGTCTATATAATAAAAGCCTACCTTTACCATGTAATAAGAGTTACATACACCTATGTAGCTAAACAGGTAGTATATCTAATAATTATTTAGATAAATCAACATATTTATATAAGCCAAAATCTTCTGCAATTATTTATAACCATGCATTTTCGATTGAAAATTAGAATGTTATAATAATAATAATAATAATAATAATAATAATAATTATTATTATTATTCTCCTTTCCCTACATTAAAACTTTAGGCTATATTTATTTGTTCCTCTTCGATAGTCTGACTCTACTCACTTTCCACTTGAGAAAAAATAAAAATATTTATTTTCCAGTTGGATGTGTATGTTTGACTATTTTCACTATTATATTGTCATTCAATTTATATCACCGTCCCACTCTCTTGTTTCTAGTCAATTGTATACTTGATGTACGTTGAAAATATTTTAAAATATTAACGCGCAGAATGTAGGGATTATCTTAAAATTAGAAAATTCATAAAATAATAAAAACAACATATTTTATTAAAAATAATCCTCAGTCTCTCTAAGGATTTTACCAAACACACATATATATATATATATATATATATATATATATATATATTCAATGGACGTGATCCATTCAATCTCTCGAGAAAAATGAAATTTAAAAGCAATTTGACATCTGAAATTAGTGAGATCCGGTTCCGAAATCTTCAATTAAGATTGAAAGATTACATCATGCAAATCACGTTATTTTCTGTAGCCAGTTGCAAAAAAAAAAAATACACTTCGGATCTTCGAAGCTTTCACGTATTTATATATATGAAAAGAAAAATTAATGCTTGAGTCGGGATTTGAACCCAAGTATCTAAACTCTGTACGTTTAGCGCTCTAACCAACTGAACTACTCAAGTATTCCAACACAAACATACATTTTTCTTACATATGTAGTATCTCAATTCACACAAGACGTAGCAGGAAGTCGTTCCAACTGACATCTAGTGGCCACCATAACAGATTAGCAGAATTTTAAAGAGAGTATTTACTTTATAGCAGTAACGCTTGTATATTTAAATGTTATAACTATATTTTTGACATTTGGCAATGAAGGAAAATATTATATGAAAAGAAATATGAATGCTTGAGTCGGGATTTGAACCCGAGTCTCTAAACTCTGTATATATATGTCGAGGTAGCGTGCTGCCTTGTCACGCAGCGGGCCCGGGTTCGATCCCCGGTCGGGGCAGTTTTTCTGGGTGAGGTTTTTATAGGGGTTTTTCCTCACCTGTAAGACAAATGTCAGGAAAACTTTAAGGCCCAAACGGTCCCCGAAATCATATGGCCATCATCTTTATCATCATCATCCTTATCATTATCATCATCATCATCATCATCATCCTTCACCGGTGTGGAAAGCAACGGGAAGCTACCACACCTACACAATTCCCTAGTAAAGCTGCAAGCATAGCATGAAAATGCTATGATTGCAGTGAAGGACCTGCCTTCAGGCAGAATTACTATGGATGGATATATATATATATATATATATATATATATATATAAAAATTTAAATTCATTTGTGAGAATTTGAATAACACATGAATTTCTAACTTTAATGTACTGATGTTTCTGTAGAATCCCTACTTTTTTTGGAAATATATCAAATCATAGAAGTTTGACCTGTGTTCCTTTTCAGCTGAAGATGAGGTCCACAATGTTTGTTTTATTCAATATTAATGAAATGAAATGCAGAATTGCTGGTGCCTGGAAAATTATTCTATGACATACTGAGTACTGCGTGATGACACAGCCATTCACCGTAGTGCGTTCACTATGCACATCGTGTTATAGCTGGGGATAGATGAATAATGTAACTCGCATTTACACTCTCCACAACTTTATACATAATTCCTCCATTTTTAAATACATTACAGTTTTAACAGCTTTCAATATATCAATACCCATAAACACAATAAACTTGAATTTATAAACATTAGAACCTATAAAATACACACCCACACACACACACACACACACATACACACACACACACACACACACACATACACACACACACACACACACACACACACACTAGTGTTCATAATTTTTAGGTATCTCGAGAAAATGAAAATATACATTCTATTTCAATTTTAAATATAAATAGTGTTTGCCAATATGTTGTACATAATTATTTTATGTAGGGGAAAGAGTCTGAAGAATATATTCAACATCTACAGCTCGACTCCAAGCTCTGTGTGTTTGCGGGGGGAAGTGTGGGGAGTGGGATGAGGTAGAGGAAAGGTGCCTAATATGAGACACACTTTTTTTAATGCTTGTTGTGCAATCGAACATAGACAGAAAAGTATTTAAATAATATCATTACTATATAACATAGTTACATTTTACAACGCAATTATCAAATTTGCAATAAAACAATTAAAAAATGCGTAATTACTTAAAAATTGACGACATGTCATTTCTTAGAGTTGAGGAAAAAGTCTCCTAATATGAGATAGTAAATAAAGATTTTTTTTAAAGTCTGATTAACATGAAACAAGACAATTTAATTTTACATATTCATATATTTAATGAATTAACTGTCACATCACACTATTTGCGTCTAAATTTACTACAGTCAGGACATAAGAAAATATTTTCTTCGACGTCAACAGTCTTCATGAGCCCAGCGATAACATTTTGAACACTGCCCATTTTCCGCCGTGCTTATCATCCGAAAAACGACCAGTGCAGAAAAGGCATTCAGTATCTTCCTCATTAATGTCCAAATTCGAATCACCACTTTCACCTAGATGAACATCTGACTCAGAGTCACTCGAAAATTCTTCTGATTTTCTTTTTGAAGATTTTTTTGCCTTCTTCTCGAATAATCTCTTTGCTGCTGTTTTCTTAGTTTCTTAGCTAGCTGAAATGCCATGCTCCTTATGTCCTTTAAATCTCAGAGTATAAAATCGTTTTTCCATGGCGTCCCCTTAGTTTGACGATATAGGTTAGGTATCAGTAGAACCACTCATTTAAACGTAAATTAACGGAATTTATGCAATATTAATAAATTTATTGTTATAATTTAATGTATAATTTATAATAAACACGCGAGGAAACAATTCCTCAATATGCGATAGGGTAGCCTGATATGCGGCACTATCGCATATTAGGTAGACCATGGTATCGCATATTAGGAGCTAGCCATCTTGAAAAAAAAAATCAACGATTTTGAGAACCACCTTCGGTTAAAAAAAACCAATTGTCGTTAAATATAGGTAATTATATAATAAATAAGAACAATTAAACAGAACAGCTGTATCCAATCACGTTTAAGCACAGATGTCCAAGGAGCACCTAAACTACTAAAACTTGAAATTTAATTTTTTAGCAACAACCTCTACCCACGCTACCCAATCTCGCACTGGTGCCTTCGTTCATGGAATCATACTTGAACTTGCTGGGGACCTAATTTAGAAAACTTCCAGTAGACTTCATCGCGTACTATGATCAGAATCGAAGTATCGCATATTAGGGAACTATCCCATATTAGGCACCTTTCCTCTACACTTCTCTGCTTCTCATAGTACTAACAGCTGAGACAGCAAATTCCTTTCAGATACACGGAGTTGAGTGGCCGAGCAGTACTGTTTGTAAAGTAAATAGTGAAGTGAAAGCAATGAAAACTGGTTATAGCTCGCGCAATCTAAACTGTAGGTTCAGTGACTGGGTAAACAAGAGGTGAATTGGCACTACTAAAATTGCATCTATAAAATATCGACTTGCCTGTTGTTATTGATGAGTCATTTCTAATGTGAATTTATACTTAGAAGTGATTTTAATATAAACTAAACTTATAACTGGCTGCAAAATTATCGCGTGTTGCACACGACGGCAACTACCTCAACATTGCTACAAACAACAGGGACAGCGTTTTCTTTCAGGTCTGTACTAGGGTTGAAATGTAAAAGAGGAGATAGCCCTTCGGTTATAAGGCAACAAATAAGTAAAGGTCAATTTACAGTGCGCGAAGTATACATCTTCAAGTAGGCCCTACCTAATAAGCAACTATGTTCAAATGTATTGCATGCTTGTATTTACTTAGACTATTTAACTCATGCCCCAAATGGGAGTTAATGACCAATCACAATTGAATTATTTTTTTATTTACAACCAATCACAGTCGTGTTTTGCTTAGAATTTATCAACGAAAGTTTATCATTTTAAAGAAAGTACCTCTTTTTTACACGCTTTATATTAGCTTGACCTGTATCTATCTATCTATCTATGTAACGGAATCTTTCAACGCGATTTTCACCCACTTAAAATCATTGGAACGACTTGAAACTTTGTATACTTGTAGAGGACCCGTGACAATACAATAATTTCATATTTATTTTCTAAAATCCTGGCCATAATCATCAGAAAATCAAAAAAAGTGTTTTTGTATCAATGTAACGGAATCTTTCAACGCGATTTTCACCCACTTAGAAACATTGGATCGACTTGAAACTTTGTATACTTGTAGAGGACCCGTGACAATACAATAATTTCATATTTATTTTCTAAAATCCTGGCCATAATCATCAGAAAATCAAAAAAAGTGTTTTTGTATCAATGTAACGGAATCTTTCAACGCGATTTTCACCCACTTAGAAACATTGGATCGACTTGAAACTTTGTATACGTGTAGAGGACCCGTGACAATACAATAATTTCATATTTTGTTTCTAAAATCCTGGCCAGAATCATCCGAAAATCAAAAAAATGAAAACTGGTATAATAGGTTGCGGACTTGTCGAGTTTTTAGTCAATCGTTGTAAGAGCTCAGTTGGTAGAGCAGAGTGAACTCTTAGTGGTATATAATTTCAGTAATCCATACGTCGCTGGTTCAAATCCGGCTGGGAGGGTTTTTTTTTATAGAAGAGTATTACTTTTAGCTCATACTACAATAGTATCGAATTTAAAGATATTTACATTTTTATCTTATTCTGTAAAATATTAAAACTAAAAAATAAAAAATAAATAATAGTTTTAAAAAACTAAAAGAACACGCTTTATTAGAAAACTAAAAAATGAAAAAATAATTTTAATTTCCAATACGCTTGGGATAAAATAAAGTGGTCAACAAAAAAATCATCTCCAACACATATAGAATAAAATTAGAGTTATCAACAAAAAGAAAATAATTTTACCATCAAAAGCGTGGGGTGCTTTTTATGATTTTTACATTTTCTTCTTAGAGAGCTTACTTTTACCAATATCTGTTTATTATCAAATATATTAATTGATATAGAGCACCCCACGCTTTTGATGGTAAAATTATTTTCTTTTTGTTGATAACTCTAATTTTATTCTATATGTGTTGGAGATGATTTTTTTGTTGACCACCTTATTTTATCCCAAGCGTATTGGAAATTAAAATTATTTTTCATTTTTTAGTTTTCTAATAAAGCGTGTTTTTAGTTTTTTAAAACTATTATTTATTAACATTTTAAATAGGTCATACCATTATTTTGCAGTGACTGACTCTCCAAGAAATACGGCTACCAGAGTGTATATATAGTGCATGCATGTAAGCAGATAGCGCATGCGGGAGATAATATAAAATATTTGTAGCAATTGATTGTACCACAAAAAAGAAGAAACCACTGTCTACACTTAATTAAACGAATTATTTTCCGGGAAATTACGTTGCAGAAAAATATAATTGACATATTTACATCATAGGACATCAGAAATGAATTAATACCTATAATGTTGGTTATAAATTTCTCCACTAGGGTGCATTCTTACAATATTGCGATCCTTTGGCAATAAATAATATGATCCGGTTGCAGTGATGAACAAAATAAGCAAATAAAGCGTACCAATCGTTTCTCATTTGTTTTCAAACATCGCCGTCTACATTAAATATATAACTATTTTAAAATAACTATAGTTAAATAATGATTTGTGAGTAAATAACTTAATCTTATTCCTAACAAATGCTACTCTTGATTTCCAAATTCTCTAGAAAAATTCACTCCTCACTTCGTGAGTCGTGAATTTATCGATAATTTGGAAATCACACTATGAGCAGTAAACATAGAGTTTATAAACTGAGTGTGGTATTTTCTGTAACACTGAATGAAACTCTACTTCAGTATGAAGCTTATCTGTTTGAGTATGTCATGTGATAAAATAAAGCAGTAATGGTAAAAGTATTTAAAAATAGTCTATAAAATTTTCTATTAAGAGACCAGGTCTCCCCAAGCAAAGGACTAATGTCTCATGCTAGGAAGTATAAGAGATTCTGAAGAAGAATCTAAAGACGAGAACAGCAGAAGACCGAAAGCGCAGTTGTAATGACCCATGAAATTGATAAGAAGGGATAAACTTAAGATGATGATACTGAGAAATAGTACATATTTAAGCACAGAACTATGCTCCAGAGTTTGTAATACAATACTATGAGAATATCACTTATCAGAAATAGTCTTCATGGATAAGTTACATCAAGGAGGCCTTTATTAAGGAAGGATTAAATATTTGTATGGAAGAAAATATCTTACAGACCTGACCAATGTCAGCTGTTATTGTGAAGCGATGAGTCAAAATTTGAAATTTTTCAGTAAGAATCGAAGGCAGTATATATGACGAAGAACCGGAGGCAGATTAAATAAAGTAGGCTATTGTATTCAATCATCAATAAAGCCTGTAAGAGGTTATGTACAAATTTGGGTTGTATATGGGTGATTTAATATGTATGGTAAATATGCCTAATTTCCTGATATCGCTAATTCTATGATAAAATTTAAATTCGTTGTCACGGAATTAAATATCTTAAAATATAGTTCCTGGATTACTCCAAACATGGCATAAGCTTTCTTGTATTTTATTGCATTCCCCGCCTTTTGAAAACCAAAACAAAACTTCAAATGCCTTGAAGTTGAAAGTGGTCGAAGAAATTGTTCTATATTTTGAGTGTCTATTTAATAGTTATATAAGATTGTAATACTGTAATTTTATATCAACTTAACCAACTGATACACGAATCTTCTTATTTCTGCATTACCAAGGTTAAATATGAGAGATAGAGCCATATCATCAGAAAAATTATAAAAATCGAACTTTCCCTGTTTCCCAGACCTTAGGAGGCTCTTGGGGTAGTAGGAGGTTAAAGCTATCACATTTGCAGACAATTGACACTAGATGTCAGCCGAGTTGTAAGCCCTGTGTTACGGCCATCTTTACTCCCAGAACACTCATCTGGTACTCATTTCCATTAGAGGCTGAGTTGATTCCAAGGCCATGCTGCCGCCAGCAGATTTGGGTCAGTTAAAAAAGTCTGACCCCACCGGAAACATATATAGAAAAAGCACAAGTAATACAATTAGTTGTAGGCCTATATAGAATATCAAGACACCCTTTTCCAAAAAAAGAAACGCTTGTATCAGCCTTATAAGTAGAATGTTGAAATTACCATTATATAAAGAAAAATATAATAAATATCTAGATTACATAACCTATATGGCATTCAAGAACGGGTCTGATGGAAACTAATATATACATAGGAATGTTTGTTTGTTCGTATTTTATGCGCTGCCATACAGTTCATCAGATTGCGATGGGGCTTCTTGAAAAATGTTCAAGAGTTTCTCGGGAAGGTTATAGGCTATAAGAGAGTTGTAATACTCAACCCATTCACCCCTTTAAATCACTCTTAGTAGTGAAAAAACTAGAAAAAAAAAGTAGCTTTTTGGACGCTTGAATGGCTTACGATACCTAAACCGTAACATATACACAAAATTAATGTTGACCTACACAGAATTTAATATCTCCAAAAACTCTACAAAAAAGTCCGCAACAGCATACGTTTATCTTTTAGGGATAACTCACAATAACCATTTATGTATTTCATTAATGCCAAGAAGGTCGAGATAATTAGATTTCCAGGCTAGCAGCACACGGCGGGTATTCTTTTACGGATAACTCACAGAAATAAAAATTATGGCATTTCAAGGTGTAGATCCTGTCTGAAGTAAAATTGTATTTGACAATACAATTTTGGAGCAGGTGAATAATTTTACATATCTAGGATGCAATACCTCATATGAAGAAGAAAAGGATGTAAATGCAAAAATATCAAAAATTTTTAAGAATTTTAGAGTTAATAAATTATATATTCAAGCCACAGTTAGTCCAAAACATTCAAGACTAAAATTGTATAAAACACAGGCTCTTCCAACTCCTTTGTATGGTAGCGAAGTATGGACATTGAAACAGAAGGATATACAAAGACTTAGATCTGCTGAAATGTGATATCTTCGGAGGACTGCAGGATGCACACTACTAGATCACAAAAAAAAAAATGAAGACATCTTAGAAGAATTACACATGGAATCTTTAGAAAACAAAATTTCTGATTATAAGTCAAGATGGATGCAACATGTTCATCGAATGGAAGATCACAGAATACCCAAACAAATGTTAAGCCTCAACCTGCAGGAAGAAGAAGACCAGGACGTCCACTCAAAAGACTTCTGAATGGTGTTTCTCTTGAGGCCGAAACAGGTCAACAAATGACCTAAATTCGTGAATGTACTATGACGATGATGATAACTCATTTATGCCAAGAAGATTGGGATAAGTAGAATCCCGTGCAACGCCGGGTAATCAGCACGGGGTATATAAAAATAATTACGATATAGGCTAAATTTTTCTTTTTGCTTATTCAACTAAATATAAAAAACACATTAATTTTCGTCTTTCAGCTCATCTATGCCAGTTGATTCCGGAGCAACGACGGGTAATCAGCACGGGGTATCTAAAATGATTACGATATAGGCTAAATTTTTCCCTTTACTTATTCAACTAAATATGAAAAACACATTTATGTTCGTCTTTCAGCTCATTTATGCAAATAAACATCCATCCATCCATAGTAATTCTGCCCGAGGGCAGGTCTTTTGACTGCTATGCTTTGCAGCTTTACAAGGGAATTGTAGGTGTGGTAGCTTCCCGTTGCTTTCCACATCGGCGAAGGGCGATGATGATGATGCTGGTGATAAGGATGATGATGATGGCCATATGATTTCGGGGACCGTTTGGGCCTTAAAGTTTTCCTGACATTTGTCTTACAGGCGAGGAAAAACCCCGATAAAAACCTCACCCAGAAAAACTGTCCCGACCGGGGATCGTACCCGGGCCCGCTGTGTGACAAGGCAGCACGCTACCTTCAGACCAAATAAACATAAACACATTAATTTGAATCTAAAATATGTACCGTTTTGGCAGGTGCCGTCGTCGTCAACTGTGTTGAAATATTATATTTAAAATATCTGGAAGCCTTTCGGAAGTTAACTTCCATCATCAGCATGGTGCGTATCTGCTACTAGTTGTTGTTGGTTAAAACGTTGTAGACTCTGTGTGTCTTTAGTAGCAACTGACTTGTTTTTGACGATCTCATACAACGGGTTGTTTGACTGGGGTGCGTTCTCATTAAGAAGTAGGGTGCTGTTTATTTCCTTTATAATTTCGAGGTCTTCAAATATATTGATCTGTGCTGGAATGTTTTCTTTGTGGACTATCGTTAGAGTGTTTTCTATTTGCCTATTGAATATCAGCTTCAAACGCAACCTTCTGCGCCACTCGCTCGGTAAATGATTTTTGTGTTTAGACTGATATTTTATTTTATTTTTTAGATAGAGAAGAGCCCCTCAGGGGTCCTCATCTTGGGGATATGTGGATGGCGACCACAAGGTGCCCAAGCTGAGAAAAACATTTCTTCCACTTACTTGTGTTTTGCACTCTTTTAACTTTACTATCTAACCTCTCTTGGTTAACTCTTGTTTTTTCGACCCCGACGCTATTAGGGCATCCGAGGGCTATGGAGTCTTTCCTTTCTTCCATTTCTTCTTTCCTTTATTTTCTTTTCTTCTCCAGAAAAGCCTGACCAGAGGCTATAAGATGGCAGGCCCATCACTGGTCTTGCCTTCCTTTGGTCAGCAACCAATCGAAGGGACTATTATTATGCTTTCAAGTCTTATACGAGAATTTTCCGGAAGACGCTGGAGGGAAAATTTTCTATAGGATCGTAACAGGCCTTGGCCTAATACTTGGAAGGAAGAAGAAGAAGAAGATAGAGAAGAGAAGAGAAGAGAATTGCGCAGCTATTCTCCTTTTCTGGCCTTTGTTGGGAAGCGGCGTCAGCCCGGATTCCTAGACATGAAGTTCATTTGCCCTGGTAATTCTGAATTAGTAAGCCGAAATATGTTGGCATTTTTAAGAAATGCCTTGATCTTTTCTTATTAATGTAGAATGCTAATTTTAGTCGTTTTGTGGACTAATCTAGCTCTTTGTACTTGAGGAAACCACAAAAAAAATGTTAGAATAGCATTTTTTTTTGAAGTTGGTCTACAATATGGGTTTATCATAAATATAGATAGGCCTATAGGCCTGCTTAATTTATAATAAGTTCTATTTAAAGTTACAAGTGACATAATCAATTTTTCAAATAGCACTACATAATTAAATGAATTAAACCATATATTGATATTCCTGGAAGAGAAATTGTTACAGAAAGTAAATACAAAAGGAACATATTTGACAAGTTGATGTAGAAAATTGCAAGACAGCAGTGAATGCAGATGATCTAAGAATCACGTGGGGGACAGCAAACTGGACCAATTTGCGTGACGTGTGACAGACAAGATGACGGCCATCAGTTTGAATTGAATCCAGTG
This sequence comes from Diploptera punctata, assembly GCA_030220185.1. Classification (NCBI taxonomy): domain Eukaryota; kingdom Metazoa; phylum Arthropoda; class Insecta; order Blattodea; family Blaberidae; genus Diploptera; species Diploptera punctata. The sequence continues at coordinate 773,597 of JASPKZ010008350.1, forward strand.
TGTGCCTGACTGTTTGAAAAATTGCCAAAAGTCAGTTATAACATGACAAGATAAATATAGCTACGAATGTCACTCTTCATGCAGAAGATTACAACATACCAACCGTCCTTATCCGTCATCGGAACCATCTTGTGCAAATACATTCACTTGTTTATTTTATCGATAATAACTTAATCATTGAACTTCCATGAATCTGCATTTACAAGATGAAAGAAAAACAGTTCAAATTTACAATTTTATGAATCATAAACCTGTATAACTTCGATAATAACTTAATCTTTGAACTTCCGTGACTCTACATTTACAAGATGAAAGAAAAATAATTCAAATTTATAATTTTATGGATCATAAACAGTATAACTTCTAGAAAACATTTTTAGATCTGATTTGAAAACGTATTTAAAATTTTATTTGATAGCTTTTCAATATAATTTTTAGATATTAACTCTAGATTAAATTGATCAAATTCCAAAAATTTATAGGAAAAAATAAAAAAAAACACTATTCTGCGGAAAGTACGCCAAAGATACAATTCTAAAATTTTATAAAACAATAACTCTTCCAACTCTACTTCATGGCTCTTAAATCTGGAGTCTTATTACAGTAAATTAAATAGTTAAATAGGATGGTAGCTGCAGAAATGAAGTTATTAAGACCTTTAGCGGGTTATACGCTTTATGACCACAAGCGTAATGAAGATATCCGCAAAGCTCTCAACACACCAGGAATAACATAAACCATCGAAATATACCAAAATTAATTGGCATAAACACCTGCTTAGAATGTCAAACAATAGACTACCTCTGAAGGTATTCAACTGCAGACCCACAGGGCGAAGAGACCCAGGACGACCTAAATAGCGATGGAGGGACCAATATATATCCTGAAGCGGAACTGGCCATTTGCCTAATCCTTAACTGTAATTGATGATGATGATGAACTCTAAATTTAAAAAACTCTCAAATGATTAAATAACGATCATAGAAAGTTATACTTCCTAAATTCTGAAGGGATGAAGCTATTGAATTTATTCTCATGATGTCAGCTGACCAATCCTGACAATTCCTATAATATATGTGTAATTATTATAATATTTATAAAGGTTCCGGTTGGCCTTAAATTTCTAGGGAAAGTTTTATTCTTGCTTATTTATTTACTTTAAGAAATTTTTACCATCAGAAACATATGAAATGAAAATGAAACGAAATGAATGACACGAGCATGGAAAAGTGATGAAATTTAAATTTTTGCACGGTACATATCACCTCAATACTGGCTAGATGATTGCCCACTTCTGTGTTCAACATATGCGGATGTGGTGGCCAGCAGCCTGCTGGTAGGCCAAGGTCCTTCAAGACCTGTTGGGCCATCGAACAAAACGGGAGAAACCCCGAGAAAAATCTGCCCTACCTCTAAGTTACGGGGAACCCTTTTGAGTATATTGATTATATGAAATGTTCTTCAGACACAGAAATTGAACCTTATTCTCTAAAATGTAGCTCATGTGTATAACATAACATTGATTTGGCGAGAAAAAAAAATGCATTCAGTGTACTATAGTGTTGACCATATCTGTCCCTAGTGTGTGATAGGTACACGAGTGTTTGTACGGGTGTTGCATTGAACCCACACCCCCTCCCCCCAAACCTCTCTAAACCTCTAAACCCATTAGTCCCTTGGGGATCTCCCTGTCTAATCGGTACTGTAGTTACTGATCCATTATGCTCTGCTCAATGGGGATAGCACATTGCATTGTCTGCATGCAGTCACTCAATACATATCCACAAATTCACTGCATTCGCTCATGTTAAACATTCTCACGTATTAAAAATATTATTATTAATCAGATACATATTTCAGTTCGCTAATTATTTATTTTTAATCTACTCTTTTTTAATTAAACATAGGCTCAATTCTGGAAATGCATGCTATTATGCATTGCAGAGACTCTTGATGTCCCAACTCCTTTCAAAAAATGTTAAACTGAAAATATATAAAACTATTATTCTACCAGTTATATTATATGGGTGCGAAACATGGACTCTTACTTTAAGAGAGGAAAGGAGATTACAAGTATTTGAGAATAAAGTACTTAGGAAAATTTTTGGACCAAAGAGAGATGAACAGACAGGTGAATGGAGAAGACTACATAACAATGAACTACATGGTGTTTATAGGAAGCCAGATATAATAAGAACAGTTAAGTCTCGTAGACTGCGTTGGGCAGGACATGTTGCACGTATGGGAAATGAAAGACTTGCATGGAAGCTTCTTGTAGGAAAGCCAGAGGGAAAACGCCCAGTTGGTAGACCAAGAATGAGGTGGGAGAATAACATTAACTATGCTTTGAGGGAAGTAGATTATACAGGGAATGATTGGAAAGCATTAGCTCGGGATAGGGATGTATGGAGAGCTTATGTCCGTGCGGCCATGAACCTACGAGTTCGATAGTGCCAGTGAGTAAGTAATCTACTCTTTTTAATTGAAAAACATTGTTTAAAGTATCTACTAATTTGATCATCATCATCATCATCAACAATCACGGATTAAGCCTATGTGGCTGTTACGGTCTCATAGATTCTCATTCAAAAGTTGGATCCATCTCTTCTTCGGTCTACCAACATTCCTGCGTCCTTTTGGTTTGTATTTAAGTATAATTTTGGGAATGCGATCATCTTCCATTCTTTGAACATGTTCTTTCCATTTTTTCTAGATTCTTTTATTCTATCTAAGAGTTTAAAGATATTTAGCTCATTTCTAATATCTTCACTTCTTCTCTCATCTAGAAGTTTGCAACCAGCCACACTTCTCAGAAATCTCATTTCAGCTGCTTCTATGATCTTCTCTTCTCTTTTAGTTAAAACCCAAAATTCACTACCATACAATAGTAAGGGGACTGCCACTACTTTATAAAGTTTTAGTTTTGTTTCTTTTCTTCCGATTGAGGGTCTTTCCACTTTTCAGCGGTTGCCCTTTTACCAGCCGGCTGCTGGCCCTTCACATCCACATGTATCAATCACATAGGTAGATGATCAACAGCCAGTGTAGGGGTGACATGTGGTTAGCATGTCGAGTCCCCCAGCCGTTATAGCTGGTTCCTCAACCTGGAGCCGCTACTTATTGTAGCTACCCAATTGCCTCACGATGCTGGGTGGACACCGGTCCCATACTGGCCGAAATACCATGAGAAAATTTCTTCCCCCATGGAGACTCGAACCAGCGCAAGTCCCGTAGCTCTGCGCCAAGGCTTCCTACCTTAACCGCTCTGCTACGGCGCGGGACTGTTACTTTTCTTGTGCTTTTAAATATCCTTTTGATTGTTCCACATACATAATTAAATTTATTAAGTTTGTTAAATAGATCTTCATTTTTAAAATAGGAGATTTCATAACGCAGGTATTTAAAATGGTTCACTTGTTCAATGGGTTTCCCCTCCAGAATTATTTTAGCTCTTACGGTATCTGATCCCTTAAAAGCTAGGATTTTCGTTTTACTTATTGATATTTTGAAATTATATTTCTGTATAATGTTATTTAACTGAAAGAGCGATTTCTGTACACCATCTTCTGAACTAGATATTAGAACTTGGTCGTCTGCAAAAAGTAAGGTATCTAACATGTTATTTCTTATTTTAAAATGTGAGTCCAAATTTATCTGCCAAATTATAACTTATATGATATCGCCAATATAAATATTAAAAAGGGAAGATGAAAGTGGACATCCCTGTCTTACACCTCTATTTATTGTTGCTGTTATATTGTTTTTACTTTTGCCTCCAGTTTCTATTATTTTATTTTCTACATATAAACTTTTTATTGCAGTTATTAGGTGCTGAGGTACTCCTTTCTCTTTCATTATATTCCACAATTTATTTCTGTTAACTTTGTCAACTAATTTGATTATATCACAAATATTAGCGCCGGAACATTTTTTTTTTACATTTCATCACCATATATCATACAGGCGTAGGCCTATATAGACTATTTTAACAGTAATTAACTAACTGGCACTGTCTGATCCAGGGGTTCATGGCCGCGCGGACATTTTTTCTCCATACATCCCCATCCTCAACTAACGTTTTCCATCCATTCCCTGTATAATTCACCTACCCTCAAACTATGCTTAATATTATTCTCCCATCTTATCCTTAGCCTACCTTACAGGCACTGTCTCTCTTATTTTCTTACAATCATTTTTCGTGACCGTCTTTTATTCCCCATTCTTGCCACATCCTTGCCCATTAATTTCCTATCTCATCTTTGGCCTAGCTACTAGGCGCTTTCCTTCTGACTTTTACAGTAAGTTTCCGTGCCTCTATTTCATTTCTCACTGAGCACTTTCCCTCTATTTTCTTTTCAGTAAGTTTTCATCACCGTCATTTATTTCCCATTCGTGCTACACGCCCTGCCCATTGCAATATCGGTATTATTCTCCCATAACATCTTTGGCCTATCTAATAATCGCTTTCCCTCTGATTTTTCCAATAAGTTTCCGTTCCCCTCTTTCATTTCCATTAGTCCTTTCCCTCTGATTGTTTTCAGTAACATTCCGTACCCTCTTTCATTTCCCATTCGTGCCACATGCCCTACCCATTGCAGTCTACGATACGCTAACGTTTTCCAATCATTCCCTGTATAATTCACCTACCCTCAAGACATGGTCTCATCTCATCCCTGGCCTACCTAATAGGCGTGTTTCCTCTGATATTCTTACAATAAGTTTTCATGTTCCTTCATTCCCCATTCTTGCCATACGTCCTACCCATTGGAGTCTACGAGACTTAACTGTTATTACATATGATTTCCCATAAATATCATGCAACTCACTCTTTTATGTAGTATTCTCCATTCGCCTGTTTGTCCGTCTACCTTTGTTCCAAAAATTTGTCTAAGCACTTTATTCTGAAATACTCGTAATATTTTCTCCTCCCTTAGACCAAGGGCCCAAGTTTCGAATCATATAATATAATGGAAGAATATTATAAGATTATATGTTTAGTTTACCTTTTGGAGAAGTGACAAATTTAAAATCAGTTAATAAAATACCATATCCAATTATTAGTGAATGAAAATAAGTTAAATATTTAGGTATCAGTATTCGGGACATATATTTAAATGGAATTAACATATCTTTGTAATATATTACGTAAAACTATCATTCTGACCATTTACAAGTTTGCCTGACAATCAATGATTTACGAATAAAGTATTTACTATTTTATAGACTGTTAAAACTGGCGTTGTTTCTCATTTCCCATTTTCCATCTCCTTGTGTCCAAGCAGCCCTTTCCTTCCTTCCATGGTTTCTTTAAATCGGCGTGTATTTCAGTGTAGAATATTACACCTTTAGGTTTAATACACAAAAATATTAAAATGTATTTAAAAGGTCTATTAATTATTATATATCTCTGTTAGCAATTAGAATTTACAATTTTCAAAACCCATTAAGTATAGGCTATATGAAAAGGATCCGCATGCTTCAACATTTAGAAATCGAGTAACTTACAAAAGATATATCGTGTTTCTGTAAATGTAAAGTTATTTGTTAACTAATGCATAAATAAAAAAGCATCAATAAAATTATATTATATTTATCAAAAAGCATTGAACAATATTTATAATGAGATTGTAATCACGTCATTTTCAATTGACTATAAAATTGAGTCTTATTACTCAATAAAGACCTACCTGTTTTATTTTAATTTTACCTTTTAGCACATAAAAATCCGCTCCCTAATTATGTTTTCATATTTTTTATTAATGTAAAACAAATTATTTTAAAATGCATAGTGATAATAAAAATTAAATCTTTTGATACAATCTTACTTTTGAACTAGAGTGTATTAGAAATTTACAAATATTTTTTTTTATCACAGCAGAAATTTTATCCAAGAGTATGAAATACTGTAAATTGTTTACAATGGATCCAAATTAAAAAATCTCAAAACTGTACGTGTTAAAAATAGTAATGTGAATATTTTTGTTAGAGAATTATAATTAATTATATAGGCCTACTGTAAATGTATATAGGCCTATATTGTCTCTGAAATACAAATTACTAAATTTAGTTGGAAATCTGTATTTTAATATTCGAATTTTTTGGTTTGTTGTCAAACTAACACATTCATAATATAACATTAATATGCTGTAAAATTAATATTCACTTTGGAATATATATATATACATATAAGTATGATTAAAAACAGTATATATGCCTATCTCTTTCTGTCTCTCTCTCTCTCTCTCTCTCTCTCTCTCTCTCTCTCTCTCTCTCTCTCTCTCTCTCTCTCTCTCTCTCTCTCTCTCTCTCTCTCTCTCTCTCTCTCTCTCTCTCTCTCTCTCTCTCTCTCTCTCTCTCTCTCTCTCTCTCTCTCTCTCTCTATCTGTTTAGGTCTGCTTACAATTATTTAAAAAAACATTTGGGAATAATATTACAAATTCTAGCAGGAGACTGGCCCCTATATACATTTACAGTAATTGTATTATGATAATTAAAGTCTCAATACCGTTTTAATTATTAGACCCCAAATAATTAAGTTTATAATTGGTTAGGATCAGTAATTAGTAGCTTATTAGATAGTAACGAATTGCCAAAATGTTTAATCTTATATTGTAATAGCATAAACTTTAATCTGTAATTAAGCGAATGACAATAGAGGTATCGATATAATATTTGCATATTTGTGTTCTCACATAACCGTATGCATAATAATGAATGTTCTGAATAAACAAATTGATTTATTATGGTGTCTCGTACATTTTTGGGATATTAATTTAAAATAATATAGATTTCTGAACTTGTAGTTTTTTTAATAAATAATCTTATTTATAGTTACGGACTACAGCAACACGTTTTATAATAGTACAAATATAATAATTTTATAGTAATATTTATTACAGCTATGTTCACGGAAATTTGAATTGAATACACATATATTTTAGTGACGAGACAAAAAATTATCGCTATATTTATTCCATGTTTTCTCTGTAAATCCCATAGTTTAAACATATGATATTGAAGACTCGACTTGCGGCAATTAATTAACGCTTACAAGAAAAACTGAAACGTTGTTGTTAATAAATACAGAGTGCGGCAGAAACAATGCCCTATATACATTTTAATCATGTTATTTTGGCATGAAGAAATACAACTACACATTATTAGAGTACATTGTACGAAAGAACACATCCTACCATTATTTTTAAATGTCACTTTTTGTAAATGATGTCCTTTAGATGTTCACCATTGTTGGCGATGCAGTCTTCTGCACGAACACGCACATTCTCCATAACCTTATGAAGAGTGTCACCCAGTAAGTAGTCAAGAATGAGGTGGAAGAATAACATTATCGTAAGTAATGCCACGAGTGATTTCCAAATTATCGATAAATTCACGACTCACGAAGTGAGGAGTGAATTTATCTAGAGAATTTGGAAATCAAGAGTGGCATTTGTTAGGACTATTTAACGAATAAAATTAAGCTGCTTACTCACAAATCATTGTTTAAATATAGTTACCGGTGTTTTAAAATATCTATATAGTTAATGTAAACGGCGATGTTTGAAAACAAATTAGAAATGTGAGGTTATGTATATTCACTGCAACTCGATCGTATTATTTATTGCCAAATAGGATCGCAATATTGTAAGAATGCACTCTAGTGGAGAAATAATGAAACACATCAAACTATAATAATCAACATTATAGGTTAATCATTTATATTTTGAATAAACAACTCACTAAAATCACTGAATCTATTCATTATTTGCTATATTCAATGTATTTGTTGGAGAAAAATAATGGTCTAACCTGTTCAGAAAATTAAAAAGGAGGAGCTTTCTTTACCACAAAATCAGGAGCTGATAAAGAGAAATCGATAAAGAGCGAGGTGAAACACGACTGTCATTGGTGTAAAACAGAATTCATTGAAACGTGATTGGTCATTGACTACAATTGCTACACGAGTTAAATAGTAATTTTAATGAGTTAAATTATACAGGGAATGATTAGAATAGGGATGCGTGGAGAACTAAGTGTCAGTGAGTTAATTAAATTAGTTATGATGGACAGATGATGTTCGGCCGTTGAATCTTATAAGTGAGCAAAAAAAAATGACACTACTTGACCACAGTTGAGTTAATACTGTGTGAAGTAAGAATCCACAGTGCAATGTTTTAACATTATAAAAATGAATCTGGTTTATAGTGTACAACAGTGTAGAGCGATGTGGCATTGGTACATTAGCAGGTGCTCTACATCACGTGTATAGGTGTAACTTTCTGCACTATCGCCATAACATCAACACAATGCAACGTGCCCTGCAACAATGGCATTAAAGTGATAACAAGTTGCCACCACAGTGTGCAGTTTGTGTACATTTTAGATGAACATCTGTCTACTATATTGCTATATAAGGTTCAAATTTCACAGTTCTCTATGCCAGAGTCTCCAAACCGCGCGACAGTTTTCACTGACCTAAAATTACATTTAGGCCTACTATATTTTACATTGGATCTAGGAAAAATAATTTGTAATTCAGTGAATAATCTTATTAGATTACTGTTAATGATATATGAAAATAAATAAGCAATTCTATAAAGATCTTAAAATTATTTTGGATAATTATATAAGAATAATATCATTCCACTTAAAAAAATAATATTAATTTGTATTGTTACTGCACTTCTATGTCATTTCTCTAATATATTCTACACCGTGTCTACAAATATAGTATCATACTTTAAACTACTACTACGTCGCTTTGGATAATCGTATCTAAATTAAATCTGTGACAATCAAAAGAGAAACTCAAAAAGTTTTTGTTACACCTCATAGATGTTGAATATGACCACGAGTGACGCTGCAGACATCGAGGCGATATTCCCATTCACGGCACACACACCCTCCAACGTATGTGAAGAAATGGACTGGATGGAGCAATAATATCAAGTTAGATTTCTTGCAGGTTTTGAGGCAATTGGAATACATAGACACGATCCTTTATGTAACCCCATAAAAAGAAGTAACAGACCGTCAAGTCAGGTGACCTCGGCGACTACTTGCAGAAAACATTATCATCATTTCCGACACGTCAAATCCATCTTCCTGGAAGTCGATCATTCAGATGCTCCCGAACATGCAAATGCCAATGAGGAGGTGCTCCATCTTGCTGGAAAAGATATTCATTACCTTCTTCTTGTTCGAATTGTGGAAATAACCATTCAGTGAGCATATCAAGGTAATTTGAACCGTTGACAGTGGCCTCTAGAAAGAAAAATGGGCCATAGACTTTACGTTTCGATATGGCACAAAAGACAATCACTTTAGGGGAGTCTCTTTCAACTTCCACAATGGTGTTCGGATTCTCGCTCCCCCAAATCGTAAAATTATGCCTGTTCACTTTTCCATTAACGTGAAAAGTTGCCTCATCACTGAAAATGATTTTTTCTGACAGTTCTTTATTATCCTCCATTAGTCGCTATGAAATGCTCAGAGAAATCTAATCGCTTTGCATGGTCATCAGATTTCAACTTATGCACTAATTGGAGTTTGTAGGTGTGGAGCTTTAGTCGTGTACGTAGGATCTGGGATATGCTGGATTTAGGGATGTTTAACTGTTGACCAACTCTACGGACAGACTTCTTGGGACTACGCACAAATGCCTCCCGCACTTGATCCACAATTCCTGCATCGACAGATGGTCTCCTTGAATGGTCTTTCCTTTGAATATATATGCATTCACGATCCACAAAATCACGGTACCACTTCAAAATTGACTTGCATGTAGGAACCTGGTGTTCAAATCTTCGCCTGAAAGCACACTGGACCAGCACCGGACTCTGTGTGGTATGATATTCCAAAACACACCAACTACGTTCTTGGGGATTCGCCATAACGTCTTCTTAAACTTATTTCATAACTTCTTTAATAACAACACAATTTCAAAAGCACAATAAACATTCGCATTTAACCTGTCTGCTAAATATCCAACAATGAACCCATATCGACCACAAAAAACATGATTAAATTTAGTTTAGTTTCTGTATCGTTTCCATTATTCTCCATTGCTGACATTGTTAACATGCACAAAACTTTTTGAGTTTCTCTTTTGATTGCCACCAATATCATTCAGATACGATTATCCAAAGCGATGTAGTAGTATTTTAAAGTATGATACTATATTCGTGGACACGTTGTATTATTAACTTTATCTGTTACATTAACAAGAGAAATGCAGTAACAACTCTTATTTGTCTACTACTTAAATATATTCACAATAAAACTATATCTACCTACAATGACGAAGCCCATTGCTGAGCCATAGATTCTCCTTTGTAAGGAGTTACTTGACCAAGTTAATATTTAGTTACCTTATTTGCTCAGAGATTTCAACACACCAATGAGACATCTAATAGGTAACTAAGGTATTGCTAGGACGTTGAAGTCTGTAAATTTTGCTTAGAGGCCTCTTTATTCAGACTTAAGGATCTTTTACGAGCCTGAAAATCTTCAGACTCGGACCCACGGCTTAAAGAACCTCCCGGAGGATTTGCTGCTTGGAAAAAGAAAAAGAAATTAAACTTACAAAATAATAAACAATTTAAAGATACTTGTAAAATATTTTTAAAATAATTTTCTTCTTCTTCTTCTTCTTTTCCAGGATTAGGTCAATGCGATCTGTTCCGGTCTCAAGTCCATCGTTTCCTTGGCCGTTCCAAAGATCTTTTTCCATGCGGTTTGAAGGTGTTGATCTTTTTGGGTAATATTGTATTGTCCATTCTGTCTAAATGTTCTTTCCATTGATATTTGTGATCTTCTGGTTTATCGACTATTAAAAATATTCCCAGTTCATTTCTTATTGATTCATTAAAATAATTTTAAAATGTTATTTGAAGATAAAAATAGCAGTATTGGCTATGGATATACTGTATACACAGGAATATGGAATATTTGTTCTATTTGTTTAAATTGTTTTGCGTTAAAAGCAGAAAAATGTGCATAAATAACTCATTATAAATAATTATATGCTACTGATAACAATTTTATTAAAACAATTTTAACATATATAATTTTATACCAACAAATTAAAGTTACATGTTAACAATTCATTTAGTAGGAAAACGAGGTAGAATACGTCTCAAACAAAGGTGGTCCGATGTCTTCAGAAACGTTTACGAGAACATGTGGACAAGAAGAGCATAAGGCAGGAGAAGTTGGTAAGAACGGGACAAGCAAATATTACAGAGTTAGTGAAAGACAGTAAGTTTATAGTTTTAGGCCAGGTTTAGAAAAACAAAAGGCAAAACATTGAAGAATATATAGATGTATAGCTTTGATTTTAAGAAAATATTGTTATTGTAATAAACTGTAAAATTAGATTTAAGCTCTTTTATTATCTGGCTCACGTATGAGAATAGTAGAGCCAACTTACAGAAGAAGGAGAACTTGTCCTGCTGGGACAATTTTGGCTCTTATCATCATCGTCAAATACGTAATGTGAATCATATGTAAAAAATATAATCACGTTAAAAGTTGGTTAAATGGTATAAGTTTATATCCATCCTCTTCCCCTTGGAAAGAACGTTTGCGGTCGTTCATGTCACAACTTGATATTTTTACATAGAATGTTGAATATTTATTTCCCCACTAACATTTGTTATTATTTTTAAAAATGTCAGAATTTACAGAGGTGTTTAATAGTCACATTAAAAATTCTTTTACACGTCGACAGAATTTTTCCGATATTTTTGTTAAAAATAATGTAAAATGCGTTGTGTCTTTTTTGCCTTCATCTTTTTGAAATATACAGACATGTTCATTCATTCCAGTTTTTGAAGGCAGCGTCGGATGTTTTGACATTGATGTATGTTTTTCACTTATTCATTTTTATGGTGCCACATATTGTATATGCAGGCTTCGATTAACAGGCAGTAGTAGGCGAAACTCATGCTACAGGGCGACGTTGATTGATTTCTAGTATATGTGTGTATACATGCACTGTGTATATAAGTGCGGAGATCATGTAGGGGGTAGGAGAATAACCAGGGGTGGGTTTGCCTTCTATCTCATTCTAGGCATCTGTCAACCCCACTATAACCTCCCTCTTTTCAAAAACGATTGATGATAACATTTTTCAGTTCCAAGCATGCAGAAACCATGAGCCACCCGGTTGTCAGTTATCCCCCGCCTCCAAAAAATATCCCTCTCTTTTCCACTCCTACTTTGCTGAAATATTGGGTAACGTTACGACAAGAAAGATGTGATAGCTCCATTATTTATTGTACCGCAGGCATAGGACAAGCAGGATGGTATACTGTCATATATTATAGCGCCCAATACACACATATACAGCAATGTTTGTTTTTAAAATGAATGATGGCATATAGACACGAGACCAGGCCATAACACTTCTTTTTTATTATTATTTTTGGCATGTTTTATATGTGATTTTATTTCAGTCGACGTTTTGAGTGTTTTTTGGTATTGAATTGCATTTTTTATAAATCTATAGAATTTTTTGAAATAATCCGGGCGATAGCACCTAAATAGCGAGTCATGGATAAAAAAAGCTTGTGAATCGGACATGACCACGATATGTTATGTTATGTTAAAGGTACAGGAAGAGAAGAGAATAGATAAAAGCGAACCCTCTCTCTCTCAGTGGGTGGTTTATAAAAATAGGATTCCCATTCCGATCACAAGTACTCAAAAGTCCATGGAATGAGATGAGATGTGTATTATGTCATACGAAAGCATGCAAAATCTGAACTAGAATTAAAATTACTAGGTTGGTGGGCTGGTTTTTCAAATAATGGGTTATTAAATCGATTGAAGTTAAAAAAATAGTCCTACTGTGATATGCACTTATTGTGCAAATGTAAAGGAATGATGGTGATTTAAAAAAAAATAGGAGAATACTAATTCTAGATAGCAACTGTGTGATAAAGTTATGCAATCGTTATGGAGTTATAATTTTCTAACATTGTGTGTAAATATTGTAACTATGCAATAATCATAAAGTAGGCATAAAATAAATTAATAATATTGCTGTATTATATCGTCCTATGCTGTTGAGTAGATGCAAGGTTATAGAATTCTAAGTTAAATGTTGAATATCAGTCTAATAACTTCGAAAATCTAGTGAACTCCATGGTGTGACAGGCCTAGAAGGCCCTCGGCCTACCACCCGGCTGCTGGTTTCACATCCACATGTGATAATTACAAGGGTAAACAATCATCCAACCAGTGTTTAGGGATGACACGCGATCGGCATATCAGCACCCCCAGCCGTTATAGCTGGTTTTCTCAACATGGAACAGCTACTTAATGCAGCTACCCAAATTCCTCACGATTCTGAATGGGCACCGGTCCCATACTGGTCAAAATTTCATGAGCATTTTTTTCCATGGAGACTCGAACCAGCGCAAGTCCCGTAGCTTTGACCCAGGCATCTTGCCAGTAGGACTATATAAAAACTGACATATTCCTCTGTAGTGTGTCATTAGGCCTATTGAAATTTGATCTTTGGAATACCTGAAAATGAGGGCCAAACGTACAAAACGTAAACTAATTAACTCGAATTAATGTACCTCGTAATAAAGAGATGCAGACAAGTGCCGATAATTAAAAAAAATCTAGGGTCTCAAAAAAAAAACCTTAAATTATCAGTTGCTGAACGTGTTTATATTTGATCACTAGTCAACATGATTTTTGTCTCATGAGTAAATTTTTTATCGTGTTTTCAAATATGTATTCGGAATTTCTCCATCACCCACAGTTTTTTATTTGAATTAATGGATTTAAATAATTATTTTTAATAAACTTTTTTCGTCCATTTATCCATTGTAAAATAAAATCTGAGCTAACCCAGGAGATTTCAGCTATGGAAATGAGATATCAAGGCAAATGGAAATACTAATATGCTGGCCGATTATTGTTGGACCATCAAGAGGGATGCTCCACAGGCGAAATATAGCAAAAAATCCTCATTTCTTACTTTCTAGGCGAGTCCGAATGTTCGAATATTGTGTAGTTACGAATGTAGAAAATATTAAAGTATTTGAAATTATAAATTCCCGTCTCTCGGAAACCTTGAGCGATGGAGAAAAACCGATATCATATTTGAATTCAGGAGAAAACATACTACCAGAATCACATCTTTTTCTTTCAGACACAAAAAAAAAGTTTATTTTTTGTTGGTCAGTGTAATCGTAATCCAGAGTTAAAATTGTCCCGAACCTATCCAAGCGGTCTAAGACATCATGTCTTGGAGTAGAGCTATGGGTTGTGCGCTCATTTGATTCTCCATGAAGAAATACTTTTTTTTTGTGTGGAATTTCGGCCAGTTATGGGACCTATGAACGAACAGAAACATGAGGAAAGTGGATAAATTCAATAAGTAGGCCTAGCTGTTTTGGGCTGAGAAAACTAGCTACAACGATTGGATGATTCGACATACAACCGCATGTCGTCCTATACGGCTGGATTGATCTTCCACCCATATAAGTTAGGACATATTGGTGGTAAGCCAAGGGTCTTCTAGATCTATGGCGATAAGAAGTTAAGCTTTTTAAATAAGTACTATTTGCTGGCAATATTACAGATTCTGTAAATGTTAAATTTTGGAAATACTGTTAATAACGAATAGGCTACTTCTAAAATTAATTTAAAACACCGTTGGTTAAAATATTAAAATAGGTAGCTGATATAGCAGTCGTCCTCAACTATATCAACTTCTGTTTAAAAAACTTCGTCAAGGGTTAAAACTTTTAAAATCAAGTTTCATCTTCTGCATCCTATTTGGTACCAAATGGAATGCAGAAGATGAAATTTGATTTTGAAAGGCCTTCATTTTTAACCACTTGAAGTTTTTTTTCTTTTCTTTTTTTTTAACATAAGTTGATTTAGTTGAGAGCGACTGCTATATCAAGTACCCATTTTAATATTTTAACATTAAATACATTTATTAATTATTAATAGTTTTATTTTAATCTAATCCATACTAAGTCATCCATACTAATTTTTCCATAACCATCCCATACCATTTCATACTCCTATTTCACTTTATGACCCTTAGTTAAAATGGCTTTAACACTATCATTTAATGATAACCCATATTTTACCTGACTCTGTTTCCTATAAAAAAACTCCTGGCGCGACAGGCCTAGAGGACCCTTAGCCTACCAGCCGGCTGCTGGCCTCACATCCACATGTGTCAATAACAGAGGTAAAATGATCATCAGCCAGTGTTGGGGTGACATGTGGTCAGCATGTCGAGTCCCCCAGCCGTTATAGCTGGTTTCCTCAACCTGGAGCCGCTACTTATTGTAGCTACCCAAATGCCTCACGATGCTGGGTGGGCATCGGTCCCATACTGGCCGAAATACCATGAGAAAATTTCTTCCCCCATGGAGACTCGAACCAGCGCAAGTCCCGTAGCTCTTCGCCAAGGCTTCCTGCCTTATAGACCTATAAAATTGTTTATCTCTTTATTAAGGAAATGTCCTCATTTTAATTGAATTATACTTTTTATCCTGGAACTTAAGGGGCACGCCGTGGCGTAGTGGTTAAGGCACTGAGCTACAAGCCGGAGGGTCGAGGGTTCAAGTCCCGTTGGGGTCAGGATTTTTAAACTGACCCAAACCCTCTGGCGGCACTATGGCCCTGGGGTCGACTCAGCCTCTAACGGAAATGAGTACCAGACGCTTGTTCTGGGGGTAAAGGCGGCCGTCACGCAGGGCTGACAACCCGGCTGACATAAAGTGCCGATTGTCTAGAAAAAGTGGGAGCCTTAACCTCCTACTCCCAAGGGCCTCCGGGTCTGTTGTGGGATCACTTTACTTTTACTTTATCCTGGAACTTAGGAAACTCTTTAAGTAGGTACAATTTAGTCAGTGTTTCTAGTATTATTTATGACCAGTCTCATGGGCTAGTGGTCAGCGTTCTTGACTACTGTTCATGAGGTACCGGGTTCGATTCCCGGTCAAACTGTAGGCATTTTTTCTTAAAGGGAATCATTCCTCTGGTTGCCCATGGTCTGGAATTTAGGTTAAATTTAGGTTAAGAACTCTCCTGGCGCTTCATTATCATTTATCACCAATCATATAATCGGGGTAACGTAACTCCGCGTTGTAAGCACCACAACTTCAGAAGTGGGGTTACAATTAAGCCAAGAGGACACCAAAAATGTCAAAATGACAATGTGGGGCATTTAAATAGAAAAAAAAAGTATTATTTATTGATTGTAACAGGCTGTAAACACAATTTTACTGCATATTGTATTAGCAAAATAATATTTTTCTTGATATACCATTGTAGAATTTTATAGGAATAACAAATATAGTCTGCAAGCTCATAATCCTTAACTGTGATTTGTTGAAATGTAGCATTTCCTTACAATCAATTTGTCGAAATTAATCATGCTATGACAAGAATGAAATAGTGAGTTAAATTGTTTTCCTAGGATCGAGTTATTATTAGCTATTGTCTCATAAAATATGAATAGTTGAATTCTCAAAGCAAGCATGTGTGTTAATGGAATAAACACATGGGTAGCAATATGCATACATTTTCAAACTTGCTGAAATGACATGTTTGTAAAATTATCATGAAACATGACGTTGATCAAGTTCACCGAGGTTCTCCATTATGAACAGTTTCATATCCAAATATGGGACGTAATTGCTCCATAAACAATTTATAGCCGTGAAGTGCGAAAATCTGTATCAGAAAATTGAAAGGTGCCATGAAATGTAATGTTGGAATGAGAAACGAATTTAGAAGTTCTGAATTTTGAATAAATTAAGTTACCTCATTCAGCTAACCTTCTGTTCCATCATTATAACCCTCTTAATTATTCCAAGTTCTTGCTTATGTATTCTATGTTTCATTTTCTTTGACAGTTCTTGCATTAGGCGTACTATAAAAACATATTTTTTATTATAGCTGGTTTACGAGAGGTGATGGGTGAAATTTTCGACATTTTCGGTCAAATTTATCATTATTTTGTTTCTTTGTATTAAAAAAATACTATATACCTTAAAGTATAAGTTGGTGAAGTTTCAGTGTCCTATAGCGCTTGTAAGTCTTCCTAATGACTGTAGGAGGGCAGGTATGCTACATTTTTTTAATTTAACTGCATGCAAACTTTCAAATTGGCTTTTCCATACTTTTATTTTCATTGCATTTCAATGTATTCAAATCAAAATAGCATTGACTAATTTAATGATAGAAGCACGACATTTTCACTGCATGTCCCACACACTATGGTTAACAATTGTGTGCATGGATTTTGAAGCAACATTAATAGTTTTTTAAATAAAAATAAAATATATGCAGTAATTAAAAAAATACATTTTCATATACAGAGGATGTATATATTTTGTCTTCCTTTATTATAATGATATAGAAAAGTTAAATGGTTGAACATATACAAAATTATCAGATTAAATGGTTCCAACACGTCCAGAGAATGTCAAATTCCCGTTTACCAAAGATGATTTACACCTCAACCCTAAAGGCAAAAGAGACCTCGGAAGACCCTTCAACCGATGGAAAGATCAGTTTTTGTAGTCGCAGAACGGGCATCATCACCCAATACTGCATTCGGAAGAAGAAGAAGAAGAGTTATTGCATAGTGTTATTCTGAATACGTCAGTGGTTGTGTAGAAAAAATTAAAAAAAACACTAAAAAATTATGGGACTAATTAAAAATTTAATATGCAAAGTTTTTAATGGATTTTCTTCAAAAACTCAAAAACTTTAAGCCTAGAAGGATGAAACTTCAGTATAATATTACCTATTATGGCATGAATGTGTGTACAAAAAAATCAAATATGTAATTTAAAAAATGTAGAAAATAGAAATTTTATCCATCATCCCCCCCTTAACACATTCTCAGTTTTATATAGTGTCCAGAAGCTTAGATTTTTACTATTGTGTGTGTTTTTTTGCATGTGTTTTCTGAAGAAATTAATTGATTTAATTTCAAATGATGGTTGTGATGAAGAGATTCTCATACCAACCTAATATTTACCTTTATGGCTGAGAAAAAAGTGGAAAAAATCTCGGTCACTTTGAACGGCATCGGTGTCGAAATCTCCAGAATACGAACTTCAAACGTTATCAACTGAGGAATGACGCTTAATCATAATAAGTATCTTATTTGCTCATTACACTGTTTTATCGGACAGGCCAATGACCGTTTTCATAATAATTGCTAATTTATTTTTAGCATAGCATTCCATTAGAAGTCATTTTATTCATGAATACTGTCAAAATTTATGTCTAAAATTTAGAATTTTTTATCTAAAAAAAACATTTTTTTATTCTTTCAAAATATTTAGTCTTTTCGTGTCTATCATTGGCTGTAGCTCTTAACTATTTAATTGTATATACTTTTTCTATTCTTTCGATTTTACATAGCCTATATCCAAACCTCGCTTCCTTTTTTTTTTTTTTTTTTTTTTTGTTTTCTATTTGAATTCTTACAGTTTTCAAAGGAAAACGAAAACAAAGGAAGCATTTATTATAATATTCTTGATTTTATTCGCATAACCATAGAAACATTAAAGTTATAAATTATGCAATAATAAACGCCGACTTCAATAGAATCAAGTTTTCTCCACCCATTCTATAGAATGCCGATATGATTCAAGTGGGCGTGGGAGATAAAAATAGGTACCTTAACTTCAATACATGTAGTTTCCTATTAGTGAAAAAACTAGAAATGTATAAAATATATAAAACATTTTCGCAAGTAGATCACATTTTGAAACTATATAAAATGATCTCAAAGACAATAATTTGATTTGGAAATGAAACTTAGACATGGGGAAGAAACGATAAATTTAAACTCTAGAAATGTTAATTTCGGAGACTTTGGTAGTGTACTTAAAATTGGATAAGATAAAAATGTTAGGAATTATATATAATGGGACCATTGATAAGGGGCCACGCCGTAGCATAGATATTAAGGCAATACGCTACAAGCCGGAAGGTCGAGGGTTCGAGTCCTGGTGGGGTCAAAATTTTTATTGGCCCAAACCTACTGGCGGCGCTATGACCCTTGGGTCGACTCAGCCTCTAACGGAAACGAGTACCAGACGCTTGTTCTGGGGTAAAGGCGGCCTTCACGCAGGGCTGACATCCCGGCTGACATCAAGTGCCGATTGTCCAGAAAAGGTGGGAGCCTTAACCTCCTGCTAGCCCAAGCGCCTTCTGATGCCTGTAGTGGTATCACTTCACCTTTTTATATACAGAGTGATTCAGAAATATGGCTATACGTTTGGTCGCATTTTGTGACGAAAATATTATTATTAAAGGAAAGATAATGCTATCATTGGAAAGGGAATCATTCAAATTACAACAATAGAACAAAACAGAAACAAATCACTGTTCATGTGCAGCTTGGCGGGTTGATTTTTGTGGGCTAGCGTCGAACGCCTCCATAAATTCTCTCTTCGTTGTTTCTGCATCTGTGCTAATGCGAGGTCTTCTAGGAGGTTTCACTTTCTGTATCCTTCCCGATTCCAGCAATTGTTTTCTCCACTTCCCCACAGTCGAGGCTGCAATGCTACGTTAAACTCACGTCTTGCCCGTCTTGCGGCCTCACGATCATTAGAATACGTTATTGCCCATGGAGAAATTGTAATTTGCTGTTGGCATATTAAACGCCATTTTTACTAGTGACGAAAGTTCTGCACTGTTTTGTTTTATTCCATTGTTGTATTCTGAATAATTGCCTTTCCAACGGTAATTTCTTATTTCCTGTAATAGTAGGTCTATTATTTTCATCACACAACGCGATCAAACGTATAGCCATATTTATGATTCATCCGTATATTATATATTATTTAGCTTTATATATATATATATATATATATATATATATATATATATATATATATATATAATATAATGTACCTTTTAGAAGGAGGTGGAATGAACTAGTGTAAAGAATGAATCCAGGATTGGTTCCAAGTGGAAACCAAGAGAGAAAAGAGGCAGACCAAGGAGAAGATGGAACCAATAATTTTTTTATCAATGCAGGCGGACTGTTAGCATAATCCTTGAAGACAAGAAGAACAAATAAGACATTTAATGATTATTTCTGTATTATAAATTTCGGTACTTCGAATTCAGTGAAATATTATTTCATTATTATTTTCTATTTAGACCTTTATATGCATGTGTTGTGAGATTACAGATGTAAATTACGAGTCACTATACATTTGTTTGATTCATTTTTCAATTCAAAACTTGACACAAACTTCCATTAATACTCATTATCTAAATACTACAGCATACATGCATTCAAATATTATAATTCCATCACTGAGCGCACACTAAAATCCCCCAACGCTGTAGCGTCATTCTTTTATTAAAATATTCATACACTAACACAACGTATGTGATGATGAAGGCTTATGACAGACGGCTATGTTGAGCATAAGGTAATACACGTTGACAAGGCCAATTACAAGCAAACGGGACCAAAATACTATGTGGCACACAATCCCAGCAACATACAACCCCCTAGCCGGCACGTAGGCCGACCAACATGTCAAGTCGGTGACAGTGAGAGAGGTAGGACCTAATTGCCACATCTCTCTCTCACTCGCTCTATTGGACTGACGGGGGTTGTAGAGGTGAAGCATGCATCATCCTGACATAATCGCTTCCATTGTTTGCATGTACCTCACTTGCTGCATTACACCATAACATAACCAGTGACTACACCTTTGCTGAGTGCTTGGATTCTCTATGTAGAGGCTTTGTTGCTGATGTTTCTGTACTCCATTGGAGAAACATGCTACTGTAACCAGCAAGTGGACATCCCAATGTGAGTAGTCTATATTAGGTCACATATTTCAACACTAAGTCTTAGCATACTTACCGAACAAATTAATATTAAAGTAACAGTTACATTAATAACACTGGTCAACATGATTTGTGTCTCATGAGTACCAATAGTTGTACTTAATGCAGTTTTTTATCGTGTTTTCAAATATGTATTCGGAATTTCTCCAACACTCTCAGTTTTTTTATTTCAATTTCAATTAATGGATTTAAATAATTATTTTTTAATAAACGTTTTTTGTAAAATAAAACCAAATGAGCTAATTCAAATGGTTTCAGCTATGTAAAAGAGATATCAAGGCAAATGGAATCTTAATATGCTGGCCGATTATTGTTGGACCATCAAGACGGATGCTCCACAGGTGAAATATAGCAGAAAATCGTCATTTCTCACTTTCTAGGTGAGTCCGAATGTTCGAATATTGTGTAGTTATGAATGTAAAAATTAAAGTGTTTGAAATTATAAATTCCTGTCTCTCTGAAATCTCGCGTGATGGAGAAAAATCGATATCATATTTGAATTCAGGAGAAAACATACTATCAGAATCACATATTTTTCTTTCTGAGATTAAAAAAAAGTTTCTTTTTGTTGCACAGTGTACTCGGGACTGTGTTGCAGATGTAAAATTAACGCAAAGAGAGAAATTATTGATATACATGTAAAAATCAATTTCAAACGGTGAGATAATTAAGAATTAAAAGAGAGAAAGAGTAGGTAAAAAATACAATTATCACGAAATGTCACGAGTGATTTCCAAATCATCACGAAGTGAAGGTTTTAGATATCAAGATATCAAGAATGACATTTGTTAGGATAAAATTAAGCTGTTTACTCAAAAATCATTATTTAAATATAGTTGCCGGTATTTTATGTATATTTAACGTAATACGGCTCCGTGGCACAAGCGGTTAGACACTCGCCTCTCACCGTTGGGGTCCCGAGATCGAGACTCGGTCACTCCATATGGGTTTCGTGGTGGACGAAACGGAGCTTGGGCAGGTTTTTCTCCCGTTTTCCCCTGCCACAATTTCATTCCACCATTTCTCCATACTCATTTCGTTTCATTACGTTCATCTGCCTCGTGATGGTGCGTCAGGGATGGTCGGCCGGAACCCTTTGTATTCACAGACCTCTATGTAGGAGCTTCATCTCATCTCATCCTTCGACTCGACCTGGAGTTGGGCACGAGTTGAAAATATTTATTTAATGTAAACGGCGATGTTTGAAAACAAAGCAGAAGTGTGTGATTATGTTTCATTTGTTTATTCACTGCAACTTGGTCATATTATTTATTGCCAAATAGGGTCGCAATATTGTAAGAATTCACCCTAGTGGAGAAAAAATGAATAACATCAAACTGTACATTATAACCAACATTGTAGGTTAATAATTTATTTTTAGTAAACAACTCAAGAAAATCATTATTTAAAATCACAATATTATTGAACACGCAATTATCTAACGTGTAGTTCGAAGAACTCTGTTCATTATTTGCTATATTCAAT
Organism: Diploptera punctata; assembly: GCA_030220185.1. Taxonomy (NCBI): domain Eukaryota; kingdom Metazoa; phylum Arthropoda; class Insecta; order Blattodea; family Blaberidae; genus Diploptera; species Diploptera punctata. Next base: position 795,962 of record JASPKZ010008350.1, read on the forward strand.
GTATTTGTTGGAAAGTCTGTCACTGAAAAATAATGCTCTGACCTGTTCAGAATATTAAAATGGAGAAGCTTTCTTTATCACAAAAGCAGGAGCTGATAAAGAGAATTCAATAAAGAGCGAGGTGAAACACAACTGTCATTTGTTGTAAAACAAAATGCACTGAAACGTGATTGGTCATTGACTCCCATTTGGGGCATGAGTTAAATAGTCACTAGGCCTATAATGTATTTGTATCTACCCTTATAAAAATTTGATATTCAGCTTAGGTCAGGGTAACGTTGTTTCTTCGGATACAGCAGGTTAGGGTTCGTTACGTTCGGGGTAAATTTCCTGGATGGAGTTTTATTTTTTTAATATGTAAGGCCAATTCAATACGTTTTAAGGCATAATATCTCTCTAAACATCACCTGACCATCATAATTACTCATGTCATATTATGCATATTCACCTTCTTTGTTACTAATGTACGAGTATTATGCATGAAGTGTCTTATCTAAAATGTCGCGGAGGTCTCCAGTCATTGAACTGTTCAGTCATCTGGAAGTACTTTCTATATCTAAGTGGTTCAGAATTAGAAATCTTCTTAAAGTTAAAAAAAAAAAAAAAAAACATCACAAAATAATATTTTAACATAATCATTTTCTTGAAAAGACCAGCCATTCAACTTGGTGACAGAGTTAGTCACTGGCAATACATTCCAATGACTAATACTAAATGGAAAGGTGCATATGTATCTATGTAGTTGGATCTAAATAGACATTCTTTTGTACCTTTGCTACATCTATTTACAGGACTCAAACAGTGCAAAAAGAGGCACATTTAATCGCGACATTATGGTAGTAAGAATCTTTTAACAAGAAGAGAAGAATTTTCTGCGGACCTTTGCCAAAATAATTATGGAAGGGGCTAGTGAAGTGCTTTATGTGAGTGTAGCATTGTATGGTGCAGAGACTTGGGCATTACGACTGAATGGGGCAAAGCGACTGGAAGCTTTTGAGATATTGATATGGAGAAGGATGGAACGTATAAAATGGACAGACAAAATAAAAAAACATGAATATGTTCTAGACAGAGTGGGTGAAGGAAGAACAATGCTCGAACTCATAAAGAAGAAGAAAATAAATTGGATTGGCTACTGGCTAAGAAGAAACTGCCTGATAACTGATGCCCTAGAAGGAATGGTCAACGGAAAGAACGTTAGAAGCAGAAAAAGACATCAGATGATAGACAATATTAAAATAAATGGGATTAGGGTTATAACTTTTTGGACTTTTGTGAAATAAAATATTTCCTGTACAATGAGTGGATGAACTTCTGCTTAAAACCATTGTAAAAGGCCTTCATTTCACTGAGTTTCAAGAAAAGGTCACCCCCAAATTAATATTAAATATTGATATTTGAGGGTGACCTTTTGTTGAAGCTCAGTGAAATTAAATGAGGCCTTTTTCAATGGTTTTAAGTAAAAGTTCACTCGTTCATTGCACAGAAAATATTTTACACCCATTCATTGCACAGGACATATTTTACACCCATTCATTACACAGGGAAATTTTATTTCACAAAAGTTCAAAAAGTTTTTTGTGAAATAAATTATTTCCTGTACAATGAGTGGGTGAACTTTTGCTTAAAACCATTGAAAAAGGCCTTCATTTCACTGAGCTTCAAGAAAAGATCTCCCCAAATTAATATTAAATATTGATATATAAATATATTTGAGGGTGACCTTTTCTTGAAGCTCAGTGAAATTAGGCCTTTTTCAATGGTTTTAAGTAAAACTTTATGCATCCATTGCACAGGAAATATTTTATTTCACAAAAGTCCAAAAAGTTATAACCCTAATATGGATACAAAAAGGAAGGCTGAGTTAGGGAAAGAGTAGAGCCTCTGATTGGCTGACGGCCACAAGCGCCATATTCAAAAATCACAAAATTAAACACAAGTCGGAGCACATTGACGCTACCATGCGGGTTAGAATGATGGTTATTCGTTATTATTTATTATTATACCGGTATCTAATCATATCTAAATCACACCGGGGCTAATGCTTAAGCAGGAACCCGGGGTTCTCCTTTCTAGGACATCCTGGAGAACCAAAAGGAATCGCTCACCGCTTGTCATTAATTTGGCTAGCCGTAGGGCCTTTCCACCAAGACTACTTTAAGACAGTGAAAGATCTGCCTTTGGGCAGAACACTGTGTATGTACTCGTGTGTATGGTAGTAGTCTAGTTCAATTTCTGAAGTGGCGTGTTTACCGAATGCTTGAAGATTCATGTATGTGTGGAAGGAATTGAAGAAATAAATTAAATTTTCATTTACACTTGAAATGGAAGGTTGACAGTTTACAAATAGCACAGGACAAGGTATGGTCACCACTGCACCTCTCTCGACATTTTTCCATTAATTTGGTCGAGTATATACACACAGAGAGAGCTTGTAAATCAAATGGCGGAGATGGCAGCTGTTCGAAATGCTTGTCTGCAAGGATTTCTGGCACACTGAGAGAAAACACATCCACTTGTTCACAGATGTCACATACTTCACACTTCTCTCCCATATGCTGAGAAGTACATCATTCCAACTCTAGGTCTATCGGATAGTTTTACTTCATTGAACACTAGTTAATACCCGGCTACGCCTAAATAAATTAAATGTGTTTTTATGTTTTGTTGAATAAGTAAAAAGAAAAATAATTATAAATTTATGTCGTAATTATTTTTAGATACTCCGTGCTGATTACCCGGGTGTTGCCCGGAAATCTACTTATCCTGATCTTCTTAGCATCAATGAGCTGAAAGACAGAAATTATTATTTTGAGTTACGCGTAAAAGATAGACATATGCTGTCGCGGACTTTTTTGTAGATTTTTTTTAGGTATTCAATTCTGTGTTCATTCATTTGGTGTATATATTATTATTTAGGCAGCGTAAGCCATTTAAACGTCCAAAAAGTTCCAAAAATCAGGGTTTTCACTACAAAGGGTGATTTTTAGGAGTGAAGGGGTTGAGTAGTATAACTCTCTTATAGCATAAAACCTTCCCGGGAAACTCCTGAACATTTTGCAAAAGCCCCATTACAATCGGACGAACGGTATGGCAGCGCATAAAGGACAATCAGACAGACATACATTCGTTTACAGTATATATATATATATATATATATATATATGTGTGTGTGTGTGTGTGTGTGTGTGTGTGTGTGTGTGTGTGTGTGTGTGTGTGTGTGTGTGTGTGTGTGTGTGTGGAGAAGAATGTGACGTATGTAGTGGACAAATCATAAGAAGATAAGCTGGACTAAGAAACAGAGGTGAAATAATTTTGGCGGAAATTATAAGATTAAAATAAATTGTCTGGCTTCGGCTAAGAAGAATCTGCCTATTGAAGCATACTCTTGAAATAATGGTGATTGAAATAAATGCTCGGAGATGAAGAACATATTATATGGTAGGAAATATAAAATTGGAAATCTATGTAAAATTATTATTAAAGTTTGGACAATAGTACAACTACCAGCTTTAAACACTCAGATTCAACCGAGGAAGTTACTGTGTGTTTGGAACAGTATTTTCTTGAGAGAAATTCTTATATAAAACTGAAGATTGCAACGCAGCAGGTACATAGTTGTAAGTTGTAGCCATCCAAGCCACCCCCTCTTAAAGAAAAAAACTGTTACCACTTGTCACTGAGCTCTTGCGGATCTGTACTATCCTGTGTGAAAGTGTCGACTCTCATATTTACTATAAAACTAGTTTGCATGCCGTAAAAGAAAAACTATGTTTTTAAATGTATAGTACATAGATTTGAAAAAAAAGTACTTCTAACCTTGCCGCTCCACCCCTCCTTAACAAACAAATACCGTTAATATGAGTTTGGCAACATCTACCCTCTGTAGGTAGGGGGATACTGGCATAGCCCATAAGGTCTGTAGTAACTTCTTGGGTTGAATTAGAATGTAACCCATGTCTGATAAGTAAGGTACAAAATGAAGGGAGATCCCTTGGAATGGGTAAATATCGTGGGTTTACGACCCTTAACTCTCCTTATAATGTATTCTCTAAAATACTTTATGGAATACTGAAACCTTATATAGGAAGATAAATAGAATATCAGTGCTAATTTCGTTACAGTAAATCAGATAAACTCATTAAGACAAACAATGAAAAAAAACTAAATAGGCCTAATGTAACTGAAAAACCACTTATTGGTGAATTTTGAGATTGCATTTGATAGAACCAAAACAGGAAAAAATAATCTTGGCCATGAAATAATTTGGTATACAGTCCAAGTCAATCAAAATCACCATTTAAAGTATATATGTATTTATACGCCCCATGCTGGGTGCTCCCTAGCGGGAGTGTCGTAACAAGCTAATTGAGTTACGCTTATTTACCGACAGATGTCAACGACTGACATGTGGTTAGCACATCACCTCAATGAAACATCTACGATTTAAAGTACTTTTTTGTAAAATTAATCAAGTTACCACTTTTTTCTTCGAAACATTGCCTCCAAAATTCAGATGCGCCTTATACTTGAAATTAATAAAAAATGTCCAGTGTTTGATTTAAAATCTCCGCCAGTCTTAAAAATGGTCATATATTCTCTATGTGGCAACATTGGATTCAACTGGCAGCAGCAGTGCACCGATGCGACGAATATGAGTTGTGGGGATTCACAAGCTGGCTAACACTGTCTCCCTCCCGCCCCGCCAACACAAACCCAGAACACTGTCTAGCCTATGATGCGTCAATGCAGTATACGATGCCAGTGAATTTGAACAAATGGTTGATGGATGGAACCCAACATGAATTCAAGCCGAAGAGAGCTTTAAAACGATATATAATCAAACAAGTGTGTCAGTGGATAAAAAAGTTGTGGTCTAGAGTAAGAGAAGACATTGTTAAATCTTGCAAAAAGTGCGGCGTAAGTAATGCTCGCGATGGCAGTGATCTTATATATGAAGAGGACAACGATGACGACGAAGAGGACAACGATGACGACGAAGAGGAAGAAGAAGGAGAAGTTCAGATGACGATTTTCAGAGATTTTAAAGATCAGAACACTTTTAAAAACTAAGATTTGTTTTTTAGTCTGGCTTTGTAATGTAATAATAAAAATGGTAAAAATGTTATTTAAAAATGCTTAAAAATTAAGATGTGCTTATAGTCCGTTAAATAGGTAAATTGCCTAAGGAAGGAAGACAAAATTATACACTAGAATAGACATAATATAGCTATGGAAAAGGTGAAACATGCAGAAATTGACACCAGGAAACATTTGTTTTACGGGTCTGTCGAAATCCTAGCATAGCCTGATGATATTAGTGTAATTTGTAGACACAAATAGTAGTCAAGGATTTTTTTGAAACTAGAAAAAAACACATATTTTAGCCTAAAAATTAGCAATATACTTGTATCACATATTTATTTCGTTTTCAAAGTATTGTTACTAACATCTGCTAAAATTAAGTTTTTAAATAGGGGCATGCAGGTTTTTATTCTAGTGCTTTCTTCTTCTTCTATGTCATGGAATTAGGCCATAGACTTGTTTCCACATCACGAGATCGATCCCTCCATTTAGTTATGGGGCGCTCAACATTTCTTCTTCCTTTGAGTTGGTAGTGAAACAAATTTGTGGAAGTCTATTGGGTGTCATTCTTCCTATATATTGGAGCCAGTTAAATCTTGAAATTTGAATTTAATCTATAACACTGCATGTGTTTAATTCGATTCTTATTTCTTCATTATATTTCTTATCTAACAATGTATAGCCGCTGTTACATTTCAGTTTCTTCTATTTTTAAAGCACTTAATTCCTCGTAATAATGCCAAATTGTTTCTTGTTTTAAAATGTGTACCACTCCTAAATTTGCTCTAATATTTTTTTATGAATGTAAAGAGGACAACGAAGTCCTGTACGACCAAGAAAAGATGAAATGGGGCTGGAACAGGCTATTCGATCTAAACTATGAACGGAAGAAGAATAAGAATAAGAATATAAAGGGGCAATATATATTAATAAAATTATTTCGAAAATCTGTTCAGTAAGTCAAACCTTTTTACAAAATCTATTATGTACTTCAAAGCCGAACAAAATAACGAATTAACAGAATTATTATTATGCCCAGAAAAGCCATGTTATTTCAGGCGATCCCAAAACATCTTGTATGTGGACAATAGAAAGTTAATGAACTCTATTATTAATTGTGGGAAGATCTTAGGTTTGTTTATATTTTAAATAAGACATCAAATTCAATGTATTGGCTAATTACTATGAAAGTTTTTGTTGTAAAGTTTTTGGTTGAGCTGTAAATAATGCTCAAGTGACTAACGCTATTTAAGCTGTAGATCTTGACGTAAGTAAACTAAAGAAGTAGATATAAGGTTTAGTATCTCGAGACAGCTATATTGTGTAGCTCTAACATAAGAGTGTTTTCAGACTCTTGTATAGTGTATTATATTTGTTTTGTCGGTCTTTAGAGATAACTTATGTGTGTTCGGAGAGCTAGCACTTCAAATTCTCCTCATTCCTTCTTTCTTTCTATCTCTCTCTGTAAAAACACATATATAATTATTATAGACACAAGAAATAAGTAAAAAGTAAAGCTGAAATATATTTCTTTGAGCTCTTCTTTAGCTCTGGATATAACTTCTTTAAGACATATTAATGACTTTAAAAGGCAGTGTTTATATTTGTTTTAGAAGCCTGAACCATGCTGGTATGAATTTTATAACATTGCTATGATGTTATAAGAGATGCTGGGCAGAATATACCGCCACTGAGTAAAATATATTTCAAATATCAGTTGGAAATATTCTAAAGAGCATCTATAATCTCGAATATCTTGGCAATAGATGGAATAGTGTAATAATAGTTTTCATAAAATTGTTATGTCGGCTAAACATAGGATTATATTCTTTAAGAGCATTCGTGACTATGCTCTTTAGGTAGACAATTTTCTAAAGCAAGGACATATAGCATTGATTTTTAAATGGTTTTATTAGATGTCCAAGTTGTACCCATTGGGTTTAATTCCTCTTAAAAAAATTAATCCTTAAATTGACAATGTATCCTTATTAGTATCCTGCTGGAGTTCGTAATTCCTAAAATGTTAGTTAGACTTATACGAATGTGTCTAAATGCACATAGAGTAGGGTGCGTGTAGGCAAACAGTTTTTGGATACTTTTGAAATTCACAATGGGTTGAAGCAAGGAGATGCGCTATTTCCTCTACTATTTAATTTTGTACTAGAGCATGCCATCAAATCTTTAGAGGATGAAAAAGGTCTACAACTCAATGGTATTAATAAGCTGTTAGTTTATGCTGATGGTGTAGCACAATTGGACGATAGTGAGGAGATACCAAGGGCCAACACGCACACACTATTCAGTAACACTAAGAAATTGGGATTGGAAGTAAATATCAATAAAACTAAATATAGTCACACATAGAAATACATTATATAATAGAAATGGACAGCTAATGACAAATGAGGGAAATTTTGAGGAAGTGACTGAATTCAAATACCTAGGAACAATAATCACAAATAGGAATGAAATGCACAAGGAAATTAAACATAGGCTCAATTCTTGAAATGCGTACTATTATGCATTACAGAGACTCTTTACTTCCCAACTCCTTTTAAAAAACGTTAAGCTGAAAATAATTATTATACTAGTTATATGGATGCGAAACATGGGTTCTTACTTTAAGGGAGGAAAGGATTTTACGAGTATTGGAATAAAGTTTTTTAGGAAAATTTTTGGACCAAAGAGAGATGAACAGACAGGTGAATGGAGAAGACTACTTAACAATGAACTATATGGTCTTTATAAGAAGCCAGATATAATAAGAACAGTTAAGTCTCGTAGACTGCAACGGGCAGGACATGTGGCACGAATGGGGAATGAAATTCGTGCATTTAAGCTTCTTGTAGTAAAACCAGAGGGAAAACGCCCAGTTGGTAGACTAAGAATGAGGTGGGAGAATAACATTATGATTTTAGGGAAGTAGATTATGCAGGGGATGATTGAAAACATTGGCTCAGGATAGGGATGTATGGAGTGCTTATGTCCGCGCGGTCAGAAACCTACGGGTTCGATAGTGCCAGTGAGTTAGTTAGTCATCATTTAATATACATTTATTTAATTTATGTAATATAGCTTATAAAACAATAGAAGAACAAACTAGCAGAAGTTACTTAAACTTGTGTAAAATTATGCAATAATGTAAATAATAACTTAAGAGTTTTTACATGATTTTGTTTTCATGCGGTCCGAAACATTTAAATGACTGGCATGAGATAATATTGTTTCGTCAATTAAGGTTAAACAAATATGTTTCCATGTCTTGCCTTATACCTTCTTCTTCTTCATCTTTAGTTTGAGATTTTCATCCTGTTCATTTCCCAAATTACTCCTCAGAGAAAGACGTATAGGATGTGCATCCACTGTCTATCCATCTCTTGGCTGGTCTTCCTCTTGCTCTTATACCGTCAATTGATCCATATTTTTTCGCTCTTTTTGCAAGTTCATTGTCTTCCATTCTTTCTATATGATCTTATACCTAGGTTTATTTATTCCCAGTGATGCAATGGACCTCCCTAGGGGAGTTACTTGGCCAAGCTAATTAAATTACACTCATTTCCCTATAGATGTCACAGAGTAACAAGTTAGCTCTCAGCTCAAAGAGACGCCTAGAAGCATTACTTGGATGGAAAAAGACGATTAAATTTTACACAGAGGCTCTAACTGAATCTTGAACTTATTTTACAAGTCCGAAAAACCTTCCGTCTCGGGACCCACGGCTTAATGTCCCTCTCCGAAAACTTGCCCCGAGAATCTTTAGTTCCTAAAAATTCCATCGACCCTGGCCAGGTTTGAACTCGCGACTCAGTATAAGAGGCAAGAAATTTAACCCCTAGATCACTGAGTTAATATTAAGAGTTTAATGCAGTGGTATGTAACTGAATATTAGTGATATTTATGTATACTGAATACTTCAGAGGACTATAATACATTTTAACATGTCCATGCTGATTTTGTTACTATTTCATCTTTTGAAGCATACCTAAAAAAAAAAGTAATAGAAAAAATTGAATTTCGTGGTGAGCGATAGGGAAGAGTTATATTAAAAATATGGTAGCTTACCCCCGAGCAATATTCACGGGCAAAACCACGTTTACCACTAACCATAATGGCTCTGAAGATCCTAGGATTTTATTTTAAATAAAAATGGAATCAACTTGTGGCATTGAAAGCTGATTGAGTTTTGGTTTTCGTTATCCTGCAGTTTTTAAACAATTATTTTTATGTAAAACCAGAACTGGTATTCATCAATTCTATTTTTTTAAAATAATCATAATGCCAGGAATGCAATCATAAAACTTGATAAATTACCTCAGCAGCTTCTAAAATACTAAAAAATAACTTATATGTTACATTTCAGAACTGTTTAAATTTAATGTGATTTTATAGTGATTACGGATGAAACTTTAAAAATATATATATATAGTGAATTTCCACTTAAAAAATTCAATGGAGTAACAGACCTAGAAGACTCTTGGTCTACCAATTGGCTGCTGTCCTCACATCTACATGTGAGGTGGGTGATAATCCATCCAGTATACGGGTGATATGTGGTCAGCATGTCGAGTCCCCTAGCCATTATAGACGATTTTCTAAACTCAGTACCGCTATTTATTGTACTTGCTCACACAGGTCCCATACTGACTGAAATTCTATCACAAAATTTATTCCCTAATGGGAGCTCGAACCAGCGCAAATCCCACTGTTCTGCACTAAGGCATGATGACTAGATTGCAGAATTTAGGCAAATCCTATTTTTTCTTTGTTCGAGATTTAGTATTTAATTAAATAAAAATAAAACTTAGAGTATTATTTGATTTTCATATTTATTAAGATATATTTTAATTACAGCTGTTTGGGTACACTGTACCTTCTTCAGACACGTTAACAAATCAATGAATTGTGTTATAATAACACATGCGATATTAGCCTCTGCAAAGAATTCTTCGTAGGAATCGAAACTTTTTTGTAGCAGTGGCTAAATCTAAAAAGTAATTTATTTATCTTTTTTATTACTTTATATGAATTTAAGTCCACCGCTGTGAGGTAGCATGCCTTGTCACGCAGCAGGCTCGGGTTCGATCCCCGGTCGGGACAGTTTTTCTGGGTGAGGTTTTTATCGGGGGTTTTCCTCACCTGTAAGACAAATGTCAGAAAAACTTTAAGGCCCAAACGGTCCCCGAAATCATATGGCCATCATCCTCATCCTCACCCTTATCATCATCATCATCTTTCACCGGTGTGGAAAGCAACGGGAAGCTACCACACCTACAATTCCCTAGTAAAGCTGCAAGCATAGCATGGAAATTCTATGATTGCAGTGAAGGACCTGCCCTCGGGCAGAATTACTATGGATGAATATGAATTTAAGAGTCAAATATGTTGGTCCTGGTAATCAAACAATAAGACATCCACTTTATATCCGAGATTAGCGGGTTCGATTCAAACTACGATTGATGAAACTTTTTGGCAGAAGAAATTTCGAAGTGCGTCTTAAGTTGTTGAGAAAATTTAAGGTGTTTGCCACAAAATAATAATATTATTATTATTATTATTATTATTATTATTATTATTATTATTATTATTATGTATTTAAACTGGCAGAGTTAAGGTCGTAAGTCGTTCTCTTCCACTCAAATAGTAAAAGAATATTACATACAACAAATTACATCAAATGACAAAGTAAATAATTATATGTAAAACTGATACTAATTAAATAAATTACAATGAATCTAGTCATTATTAATAGAAACCCGAATGATCAGAGACCACCACATTAATCTGCCAAGAGACCAATTACAAAATAAATAATATTTGACATGTTACAGAAATCTCGGATATGGTAAACATCTGTCGTGACATACAGGAATAAGAGCTCAACTTACATCGCGATTATCCTAGGAACAAATATTAACGACTTTAAAACCACTAAACAAACTATCAAACAAGCAGAGCCCTAGTACAGAATTATATTCTGAAAACTTTATTTTTCTAACACAACTCCATATTCATTATAATTAATAGATGATATTTAATCATTTAGTGAATTTGTTCGATTTAAAACAATTCATTAGTTCTCTAGCTATATATAAAGCTCTGAAAAAATCAATTGACCTGGCCGAGTTTGAAATCGCAAAGTTTGGAACAAAAGGAAACCATGGTAAACACTATTCGACAATGGATCGAAATTTTATTTGAATGTTAAGTTATTAATTTATTGATTGGTTTGTCTGCGTTCGTCCCGTGTGGTTACATGGGGCTTCCCTAGTTGGACATTTTTAACCAAACTAATTTAGTTATGCTTATTTCCCTACAGATGTCTGCGAGTGACATATGGTCAATACGTCGCCTCGAAGAGACATCTAGATGATGAAGGCCGAATAAATTTTGCTCTTAGGCATCAATTTACGCTTTTATAAGCCCGACAATCCTCAGACTCAGGACTCACGGCTTAAAGTCCCTCCTGGAGGAAAATTATGAATTAGCATTGAATAATTAATATAAGACAATATACAATAGTTTGGAAATAATTTGGAACTGACAAGGTACTTAATTTATTAACGACCAACTAAAGTCATTAGCGTCGCAATTCACATCTGGACGAGAAAGGGCCGACAAATTTCGCTCAGAGGACTCAAAACAGATTTGAGATTCTGTTATGTGCCGTAAATCTACGACACGGGACCGACAATTTCCTTTTGAGGAAACCAATTCTTAGGATTTTTACGCCCTGAAAATACTCATCAACTCGGGGACTTAGGAACGGTAACCACTAGTCCACCAGGATGGAGTGGTACTGGCAAAGGAATTTCGATAGTTAATTAGGCATATTCATTTTTTGGCATCGGTATTGAATTAAAAAAAAAACGTTTATTAGGTAAATGCTTCCAAGAAATGTTAACAATATTCTAGACTTTTCTTGTAGGTTAGAATAACAATTTTAGTCAGATTTTTTAATAATATTTATTTTCGACACAGAATTAACAATCCTCGAAGAATAAAGTTACAAAAACGATTTTGTACGATAAGAAGAAATATACTTGATCAAGTTGTGCATCTGCCAAGCTCGACATCATAATATTAAAAGATCAAGAAAGGAAACAACGTGTGCTGGAAATATAATACTTTTATCGCTGCACGAAATTGTTCTAATATTTATTTTAAACCAGCACGATTCTTTACAGCCTAGTTGTTAGAGGAAGAAGTAGAACTGTGAGAGAATCCAAGTTGGCAACATTTACACAACTTTATCAAGATTTGTAATATAACAAGCTATATACAAACCATATTGTACCACAAGAAAATGTAATAGGTCCTACAAATAAAATATTACGTCTGCTCATAGTTTGTGTTATAACTGCCGCCAAAGCTATTCGGTTGTAAAAGTCACATAAAACCGTTTTATTTCCTTTAACCAAGCTTTTTTTTACCCATAATTCCCATAAATGCAACAATATTTGATGATCTAGTGCGCAGAAGTTTATATAAGAAATATTTTAATAATTCATTTTATTAAAGAGAATTATAAAGATGTGAATCCGTATTAGAACATATTCAGTATATTTGTAAATTATAGTTTTATAATTTGGGTTATGAGGCTCAAATGAAGATATTGATGCCAGAATAAAGAAAGCAAAATATGCTTACATTCAATTGAAATCAATTTGGAAATCGAACCAAATCTTCTTAAGACTTAAATTAAGACAATTTAATTCAAATGTGAAATTTATTTTATTATACGGCTGTGGAACTTGAAAGGCTACAAAAATCTTTGTAAATCGTTGCCTGAGAAATATCTTGAGTATATGGTGACCAGAGATTATAACAATGAAAGAACTATGGAGAAGAACGAATCAAAATTAAATTTGTAAATAAATTAAATTTAGAAAAGGAATTGGGTTGGCCATGTGTTAAGGAGAGAGAATGATAACACAAAAAATAACATTTGATTGGAACTCCCAGGGATTGAGAAGGCGAAGAGGAAGATCTAGGGTAACATGGAGTAATGTCGTCAGGGATGAAGCTGAACAGGCAGAAATGCGTTGGAATGAAATAAAGGCATTGGCAAACAACTGAGTTCGTTGACGAGCTTTTATCAAGGCCCTATGCTTCCTAATCGAGTGACCAGGACTACTACTACTACTACTACTACTACTACTATTACTACTATTATTATAATTTGGGTTAGAGCTCACCGGGACGTTCTATGAGATTCGTTTCACATCTGATAGTAGAAAATTAAATTATGATAATTTAAAAAAATAACCGGTTATTGCAAAATAAAAAATGTGTATTTTATCATCATCATCACGAACAATCACGGATTAACCCATGTGGCTTGTTCCGATCTCATAGATTCTCAGTCAAAAAGTTGAATTCATCTATTTTTCGGTCTCCTCTTGGTTTGTAATTAAGTACGGGGTGAAACATAAATATGGCTATATGTTTGATCGCGTTGTGTGATGAAAATATTACCATTACAGGAAATATGAAATTACCGTTGGAAAGCCAATTATTCAAATTACAAAAATAGATTAAAACAAAACAGTGTAGAACTTACGTCATTAGTCAAAATGGCGTTGAATATGCAACAGCAAATTACAATTGCTGTATGAGCAATAACGTATGCTAATGATCGTGAGGCCGCAAGACGGGCAAGACGTGAGTTTAACGTAGCATTGCAGCCGTCGACTGTGGGGAAGTGGAGAAAACGACTGCTGGAAAGGCCAGCAGAAACTGCTGGAAGGCCTCGCATTAGCACGGGTGCAGAAACAATGAAGAGAATTGTGAAGGCGTTCGACGCTAGGCCACAAAAATCAACCCGCCAAGCTGCACGTGAACAGTGATTAGTTTTGTTTTGTTCTATTGTTGTAATTTGGAGGATTCCCTTTCCAATGATAACATCATATTTCCTTTAACAATATTTTCGTCACAAAATGCGATCAAACGTATAGCCATATTTCTGACTCACTCTGTATAATTTTGTATTTTGAAGGATACAAATTCAGAGTATATCTCAAAAAATGTTGTTTAAAAGCAACTGTTTATTTATTTATTTATTTATTTAACATGCTGGAGTTAAGATCATGTGGCCTTCTCTTCCACTCACCAGGACAAGTATACGTTACACTAAAATGCACAAAATACAATAATATTAGATACAAAACGATATTACGCTAAACTGATCAATAATAAATATAAGATCTAATAAGATAATTAAAATATGTACCTGTTGGCCGGTGCAGTCGTCCTCAACTGTGTTAAAATACTATATTTAAAATGTTATCTGGAGGCATTCCGGAAGTTAACTTCCATCATCAGCAGGATAAGTGTCTGCTACTAGATGTTGTTGTTCAGGACGTTGTAGATTTGATGTGTCATTAGTAGCAACAAATAACATCTAGTAGCAGATACTCATCCTGCTGATGATAGAAGTTAACTTTCGGAAGGCCTCCAGATAAAATTTTAAATATAGTATTTTAACGCAGTTGAGGACGACGTCACCTGCCAACAGATTATATATATATATATATATATATATATATATATATATATTGAATTTGATCTTGTGACTATTCACCTCAACGGAATTTTATATGAATTTTATTATTATTGATAAGGTCTAACAACACAATAAATTTTACAATTACAATTGAAACTAACAATGTACTGTACGTACAAAGGAAGAACAGCCCCTAACTACAATACATGAAAAAATTACGAGGAAAACAATAAACTATAAAGAACTAGCTAGTACCCGGCGTGCGCTGCTACGCCTAAACAAATTAAATATGTTTTATGTTTAGTTGAATAAGTAAAAATATAAATAATTATACATTTATATTGTAATTATTTTTACATCCGCGTGCTGATTACCTGGCGTTGCCCGGGAATCTACTTATCACGATCTTCTTGGCATCAATGAGCTGAAAATCAAAAATGTTTATTGAGAGTTATCAGTAAAAGATTGATGGGCCTATATGCTGTCGCGGACTTTTTGTAGATTGTTTTAGATATTCAATTCTGTGTACATTCATTTGCTGTATTAGTTATGGTTTAGGCAGCATAAGCTATTCAAGTGTCCAAAAAGCGACTTATTTTTTGCACCGATGATTTTTTTTTTAGCTCCGGCCCTATAATACATACTGTAATATGTTATATACGCTAATTGTCCCACAAAAATCTCTAAATGATAGTGAAACCCTCATTCAAATCGGTCAAGCAGTTTTTGGGTCCATAAAGGACAGGCAGACTCGTACTAGGTTATACATATAAATATTAATTTACTGGTTATATATAAAACATGAGATTAAAATATTGATTAGTCTTAAAACAATTTTTATAAAATCAAAGAAAATAAATTGATAGTGCATTGCCCTTCGAATCATAATCATAAACATAAAGTTAAGTAGGACCTTCATCCACCCATCCATCCAATGGCTGATTGGCTCAAATTCGAGCTTTGGCTTCCCTTAATTTCTGCCTCCAATCATTTCTATTTTGCGCAGTAAGCCTCCAGTTGCAACACTTAAGTAGGTTTGCAGCATCTTCCTTAATACCATCCTCCCATCGTTTTTTCGGTCTTCCAACTCATCTATTCCCCTTAAAACTTGCTATAAGCACCTTTTTTGGTGCTCGGTCTGTTGAGAGCTTTTGTACATGGCCAGCCCATTCCAATTTATTTAACTCAATAAAATTGACAAAGTCAGGTTCATTGTATTTGTCATACAGTTCTTTGTTGTATCGTATTCTCCACTGACCATTAATATTTATCGGTCCAAATAATTTCCCGAGTACTTTTTTTTTCAAAATTATTTAGGGCTACTTCTGATCGTTTAGTGAGGCTCCATGTCTCACTACCATAGGTCAAAACTGTTCTTATTAAAACTTTATATAGCCTTATTTTAGTTGCTGAGTTATATTATTACTCTTCATTATTTTATGAAGCTTTGTTGGCCAGTTTCAGTCTTCTGTTAAGTAATTTTGACCCTGCATTTCAAATAAGACAACTAATGCCTTGTGGTATACTGCAGGAGGATATGTAAAATAGCCTATAGGACTTACAGTATTATTTGTATTGCTAAATTTATCAATTGTGACGCACAATGCTACTTCTTTCGCTCCCGAAGGTAAATAGCCCTTTTTAATCCATTCGATTAAATACACTATTTTCATTATCAAAGTAGGCCTATTACTTACAGAATTTATACACATAAAAACTCCTGGCGCGACAGGCCTAAAAGGTTCTTAGCATACCAGTCGACTGCTGGCCTCACATCCACATGTGTCAATCACAGAGATAGATGATCCAGCCAGTGTAGGGGTGATATATGGTCAGCATGTCGAGTTTCCCAGCCGTTATAACTGATTTTCTCAACTTGGAGCCGCTACTTATTGTAGCTACCCAAATGCTTCACGATGCTAGGTGGACACCGGTCCTATACTGGCCGAAATACCGTGAGAAAATTTCTTCCCCCATGGAGACTCGAAGTCCTGTAGCTCTGCGCCAAGGGGTCCTGCCTTAAGCACTCAGTTATGGCGCGGGACAATTTATACACATGAAAGAAATAAAAAAAAATTATGATCTGAATCGTGCGGAAATCCTCTGAAGCCCCGCGAGCTTTCCTGTCGGACTTGTGGCAACTTAATTTGATACAAAACTGTAATCATATAGAATTATTGAAGGCATCAGGCCGAAAGGAAATTGTTGATTCTTTTGAATTGGCAGGATGTCTTTAAATTTCACCAACCGTGGAGAATTGGCATTATGGCACCTTACGTATCCTCCAGGCAACATTTCCGAGAAGTACCGGTATTGATACGATAATTTGAGATCAAGTTTATGATAGACTTATGACATTTCATGTAAATCGACAAAAGAACAAAATATAGAGAATCATAACATTAAGACTACTTTCAGGGCGTTACCCCACCTACGGTATGTAAAAAAAAAAAACAAAATGAAATAAAGTGATCCCACAACAGGCCTCAGGAGACCCTTGGGGTAGTAGGAGGTTAAGGCTCCCACTTTTTCTAGACAATCGGCACTTTATGTCAGCCGGGTTGTCAGCCCTGCGTGACGGCCGCCTTTACCCCCAGAACAGGCGTCTGGTACTCAATTCCGTTAGAGGCTGAGTCGACCCCAGGGCCATAGTGCCGCCAGAGGGTTTGGGTCAGTTTAAAAATCCTGACCCCAACGGGACTTGAACCCTCGACCCTCCGGCTAGTAGCTCAGTGCCTTAACCACTTCGCTACGGACAATATGAAATATACAATTTATTTTTAACACTATAGCACATCATGCTGATGCATTATTAGACGATAACGAGGAGATAAGAGCTAACACGCTCCCTCTATTGAATAACACTAAGGAATTTGAGTTGGAAGTATACATTAATAAAATTAAATATATGGCTACACATAGAAAACCATTATATAATGAAAATGTACTTAAAAATAAATTAGGGAAAATTTGAAAAAGTGCCTGAATTCAAATAACTAGAAACAATAATTACAAATAGGAATGAAATGCGTAAAAAATTAAACATATGTTCAATTTTGAAATGCATGCTATTACGCATTTCAGGGACTTTTGTCATCCCAACTTCTCTCAAAAAAAGTTAAACGAAAATACATAAAAAGTGTTATTTTCCCAGTTGTATTATATGGATCCAAAATATGGCCTCTTACTTTAAGGGATGAGTAAAAACTACGAGAACTTGAGAATATAGGGGCTTACTTTTGGACTAAAGAGAGACGAATAGGCAGGTGAATAAAGGTTTCATAGCAGTGATCTACTCGATCTTTATGGGTAAACTGATCTAATTAGAACAGTTAAGTTTCGTAGACTGCGATGCGCAAGGCATAAGGCACGAATGCGGAATGGAGGAGGGACATAGAAACTACATGTAGAAAAACCTGAAAGAAAGTACCAGTAGCAAGATTGAGGTGGGAGAATAATATAACTTTGATTTGCATCTGATAATTTATATAGAGGATGATTGGAAAACGTTGAGTTAGATAGTACTAGTGAGTTAATTATCATAAATAATGCCACGAGTGATTTCCAAATTATCTAGAAAATTTGGAAATCAAGAGTGGTATTTATTAGGACTATTTAACGAATAAAATTAAGCTGTTTACTCACAAATCATTATTTAAATATAGTTATTTTAAAATATTTATATACTTAATGTAGACGGCGATGTTTGAAAACAAATGAGAAACGATTGGTACGCTTCATTTGCTTCTTTTGTTCTATCACTGCAACCAGATCATAATATTATTTATTGCCAAAATATAGCAATGTTGTAAGAATGCACCCTAGTGGAGAAGTTATAACCAACGTTATACTGTACATTAATTAATTTCTGATATCCTATGATGTAAATATTTCAATTATATTTTTCTGCATCATTTCCTGGAAAATAATTCGTTTAGGAAAGTGCAAACAGTGGTTTCTTTTTATTTTGTTGTATATAATCAATTGTTACAAATGTTTTTATATTATCTCTCGTATGCGCTACGTGTTGACATTCATGCACTATATATATATACAATCTGGTAGCCGTATTTCTTAGGGGGTCGGTCACTGCAAAATAATGCTTATGACCTATTCAGAATGTTAAACAGGAGGTGCTTTCTTTATTATGATAAACTTTAGTTGGTAAATTTTAGGCGAAACACGACTGTGATTGGTTGTAAATAAAAAAATCATTGAAATGTGATTGGCCATTGACTCCCATTTGGGGCATGAGTTAAATTGTCACCAAAATATATACCTACCCTTTCGAGTTAAAAAATAATACGTTAAAAAGTTATTTAATTACACTGAGCAACAAAAAAAAACTTTTTTTTTTCTCAGAAAGAAAAATATGTGATTCTGATAGTATTTTTTCTCCTAAATTCAAAGATGATATCGGTTTTTCTCCATCACGCAAGGTTTCCGAGAGACAGGAATTTATAATTTCAAACACTTTAATATTTTCTACATTCGTAACTACACAATATTCGAACATTCGGACTCACCTAGAAAGTACGAAATGACGATTTCCTGCTATATTTCGCCTGTGGAGCATACCTCTTGAAGGTCCAACAATAAGTGGCCAGCATATTCGGATTCCATTTGCCTTGATATCTCTTTTCCATAGCTGAAATATTTTATCATGGACAAATGGACGAAAAAACGTTTATTAAAAAATAATTAGGCTATTTAAATCCATTAATTGAATTTGAAATAAAAAAACTGAGGGTGTTGGAGAAATTCCGAATACATATTTGAAAACACGATAAAAAAAACTGCATGAAGTACAACTATTGGTACTCATGAGACAAAAATCATGTTTACCAGTGTTATCTGAGCGAAACTTAATTAGGGGCCTATGTTTTTATTTTTTTTTTTAGGATCTACTTCTTTGCCAAGAGGATTGTAAGTAAACTATACAATTTTATACGATGTTGTTGTTCTTGTTCTGGGTATCCATACAATAAATGGCGTGTCAGGTTTAGAAGGTATATGGGCTACTTGCCGGCAGCTAGTCTCTCATCCATATGTGTAGATCAAGGAAGTGTCAATCCAGTCATTATAAGGATGGCATGTGATTAACATGTCGAGCCCCAAGCCGTTGTAGCTCGTTTTATCAACCTTGATCCGCTACATTATTTAGCAGGTCCTAACGGTCCCATACTGACATCTTAAGTTCCAAACAATGAAAATACTACCTGTATAACAACTATGTCCAGCATTTTGTATATAGGCTTACCTATAAATATTCATCTAGAAAGCTTTTCTTACTTTATTTTATTTTATTTCTATTCCATGTCTTGTTAATATTCGATAATATTAAACCACACCCGCACTGCTTTGTTCAGTGTATAATTTCAATAATAATTTAAAATTGTAAAAAGTATGTAATTTTATGATTGTAATATTTGCTGGTTGAGTGGAAGAGAAGGCCTTATGGCCTCAACTCTGTCAGTTTAAATGAAAAACTATTATTATTATTATTAATTATTATTATTATTATTATTATTATTATTATTATTATTATTATTATTATTATTATTATTATTATTGGCCGCGGTAGACTAGTGGTTATGCTCCTTGCTTTGGTCCCGAGGGTCGCGGGTTCAAACCCGGCCGGAGTCAATGGATTTTTTTAGGATGGAAAAATCCAAGGAGCAAGTCTTCCGGGAGGGACTTTAAACCGTGGCTCCCGAGTCTGAAGAATTTCAGGCTCGTAAAAGATCCTTAAGCCTGAATGAAAAGGCCTCTAAGCAAAATTTACCGAATTTTCCCGTCCTAGTACTACCTTGGTTTCCTAGATGTCAGTATGAGGCGGAACGCTGACCACGGACCACTCAAATGACATGTATACGAAAACAAGTGTAACTAACTAAATTAGTATGATTCAAATTCTTCCCTGTAGGGGGAGAGCGCCTAAATCTCTGTTAAGGGAAGCATGGGCTTACGAGATACAAGATGATTATTATTATTATTATTATTATCATTATCATTATCATTATCATTATTATTATTATTATTATTATTATTAGTAGTAGTAGTAGTAGTAGTAGTAGTAGTAGTAGTAGTAGTAGTATTCTCCTCCGAAACTATAGGAACTAATCCATCCAGCGACGAATATGTATGTAATTTGAATAATACTTAAATCAATAATTACACTACACACTTATCCTACACTACTCTCTGTACACAATACAAGAGTACATCATGTACATAAAGTGGTTAGATGACGTGGTGTGTAAATTGAAAGTAGACCACATTTAAGTCATCTCTTCTCCAGCGCGGAACCTTAAGCACGTAAAGTGCAGTTGGTAGCATTAGAACTAACGATCTTATTTTTTAAATCTATACTTCGTTTCTGTATGATTACTGCAAAGTTCTTGAATGATGGCCCTGTGCAGCCAAAAGTTTTACAATATTTTGAAAATCTTTAAACATTTCAAAAGTAAATTTTGAATACATGTAAATGAAATAAAAATCTTAAGGGAGTTAGCTGTGAAGAGAGGTAAGATGTAGCTGAAATAAAAAAATACCTCATTAATTCTAATTACTTGGCATTATTAAAATTCTTATGTCCATTAAGGACATATTTAGCTTTATATAAATGTATTTTTTAGATATCTTAAACCGTTAAATATTAATTATTTTTAAATATCTGAAGTTTGGTCGTCACATACCTATGGAGCCTATTGAAGTACAGTTTTCTCATCTTCTCTAATAAATAAGAAAATTAAATTTTAATTACAAATAGCCATTACATACATACATTAATATTCCTGTGATATTTGAATATACGGTATAATTGAATCCCTCCATGGTACCTTTACTTTTGTCTTGGTGGGGTGGCTTGCATGCTTAAATGACCCCATGAGCTATTATGGTGGGAGCATTGCTGTCGGAAGTGTTACCCATTCTGGAGAGGTCGATGCCGATAATGCAGACAAAAAAGTACCTTGGTCGAAAGAGTGACGATCTTTCGCCGTAAAAATTACAATCGTCAAGAAAAGTGGACATAGGCCCCACGTGGGTGGAGAGAATATGAACCTACATATTCAAAGCAGTTAGTTAGGTTATGATTCAATTTTAACTTCGAAAACATATTTTTTACTATAAACTATTTAGAAAAACATGGTTTTGAAAGACTATTTTATTAGCGTTGATTCAGTAGCGTCATCATACATTGAATAAGGTGTTCTGAAAATTTTATAGTCCTGCCTCCGGTAGTTCCTGAGGAAAGTGTAAAAATACAGTGATATTCCAGAATTATTTATAAATCAATTCAGACATAATTGTTTAAGCTTCCTTGAAAAAAGTAAATTGATCCCATTAAATGCCCTGGAAGGCCCTTTGGGGTATTGAAGGTCAGACATCCTTATTTTCTAGACAATCGTCACGTTTTCCCTACAAGACGGCTGCCTACACACCCAAAATAAATGCCTGTTAGAAGCTGAGTCGACTCCCAAAGTCGCTGTGGTGCCACAGGGTTTTAGACCAGTTTAAAAATTACGACCTTAAGGAGGCTCTAACGTATATATATATAGATTTTTAAAGTGTTCTGTGCCCAACAAATTTTAATAATGCCACGTAATTATAATCATATATACCGTAATATTTTTTTTTATTACAAGCTACTTTTTACCCCTCCTCACAATTATCTCCCGTTAAAGAGTTTACATAGATCGGCTTCGTCACATACAATGAAACAAAAACATGAAAACTTATTTATCATAAGTAATGGCACGAGTGAATTCCAATTTATCTAGAGAATTTGGAAATCAAGAGTGGCATTTGTTAGGACTATTTAACGAATAAAATTAAGCTGTTTACTCACAAATTATTGTTTAACTATAGTTATTTTAAAATATTTATATATTTAATGTAAACGGCGATGTTTGAAAACAAATCAGAAATGTGAGGTTATGTTCATTCACTGCTGCTTGATCATATTATTTATTGCCAAATAAGATCGCAATATTATAAGAGTGCACCCAAGTGGAGAAATAATGAAACACATCAAACTATATATCATAATCAACATTACGGGTTATTCATTAATTTTTTAGTAAACAACTCAGTAAAATCAAGGAATCTTTTCATTATTTGCTATATTCAATGTATTTGTTGGAGAAAAATAATGCTTTGACCTGTTCAGAACATTAAAAAGGAGCTTTCTTTATCACAAAAGCAGGAACTGATAAAGAGAAATCGATAAAGAGCGAGGTGAAACACGACTGTCATTGGTTGAAAAACAACATTCATTGAAACGTGATTGGTCATTGACTAGCATTTGTGGCATGAGTTAAATAGTCTATTTAAATAAATAAAAGTTAACTTTAAAAAATTGGTTATTTACAAGATCCTTATTCGTCTAGTAGTAGGATCATGCAAGCAAATTGCAAACAATGTTTTCAATAGATGTTTAAAAAGAATTATAATAATAAGATGCCCAGGTACAAATTCAAACTTACAATATTATGAAGATAAGTCAAAACAAATTACAAAATAAAATAAAAATGTGGAATTGGATAGGACATAAACTAAGAAAATAATAAAAAGCAATGGAAAAATGGCTTTTGAATGGAATTTCAGTACAGTAGAAGAAGAGAAAGATCAAGAAATACATAAAAGAGTACAGTTATTGAGGAAATTGTTAAGGAGGGGAAAACATGGAATGAAGTAAAGAAGTTGACGAGAAATACGGTCTGATGGAAACATTTTATAAACGTCCTTTGCTCCTCATAAAGTGATTTAGCCTATAGGAGACTGATTGATTGATTGATATTCGTCCAGTGGTTACATACCTTATGGTTCATGAACAATGAAAAAAAGAGCTGATAAAAATTATCTTCATGTTTCCGGAAGGAATTATCAGGATATACGGCCCAATGTATGTAAATGTAGAATAAAATGAATAAGGAAGTTGTTGACTTGCTTAAATAAAATAATATATTGAATTTTGTCAAATCCATAAAACTATAGTAATTGGATGACAAAGGCCTAGTATGAATTAAGATAAGACTTCCAAAATTGACACGCCTGCTAGATGCAAGAATCGAGGAAGGACGGAAAGGATTATGTTTGGGCGAATTGAGAAATACATAGCAAGTTTCTAAATGAAGAACTGAAAAGATTACAGTTAAAGGACAATGGTAGGATGTTGTGAGGGAACTCAAGATTTACTCTGAACTATAGAGCTAAGAAGAATGAACAAATAAATTCATAATAATAACAATAATTAATTCGTAATCTCAGTTAAATATTCAATTTATTCAATAATTTAAAAATGTCAAATATCTTGAAAATGATCTCATACAAGGAGATTAAAAAGTCTGCAAATTAATAATAATAATAATAATAATAATAATAATAATAATAATAATAATAATAATAATAATAATAATAATAATAATGTTTTATTTATTCTGACAGAGTTAAGGCCATAAGGTCGTCTCTTCCACTCAACCAGCACAAATACAAAAATATTTGACAATTATAGATATACACTATACTAATTATGAACAGTTAAAGATACATTAAATGTAGCAATGTAAATTTCATGTACAAACAACATTTTATACGATAATAACAATAATAATACTTACGATAATAATAATAATAATATAATATAGATAATAATATAATAATGATGATGATAATAATAATAGATTTTTGCTGACATTACAATTTGCCGATGATCAACTGGTTTTAGCGCAAGACAATTTTGATATGGAATTCATGATAAAAAGGTTGAAAAGCACATATGAATCATGGGGTCTCACAGTAAATTTACAAAAAACAGAATATCTGGCAATAAATAGCAATGAAAGAGAAAACTTAGTATTGGAAGATGGAATCCAAATAAAGCAAGTGAAACAAACTAAATATTTGGGAATGATTATGGATAACATCGAAGGTATAGGCAAAGAGAACATAAAACATAGAATTGAATTGAGTAGCAAAATAATATCATCATTAAATTCCATATGGTGGGATAAGCATATTTGGAAAGACACAAAAAATATATTGGTAAAACATTGGTGGAATCTGTAGCAATGTACGGAAGTGAGGTATGGACAATCAATAAGTACTACAAGAATAGACTAATAGCTCTAGAAATGGATTATTTACGAAGAAGTGCCAGAAAGTCTAAATTAGAACGTGTCACAAATAAGGAAATTAGAAACAAAATGGAAGCAGAAGAAAGCATAATTGAAAGAATTGAGGACAAGGAATTAAAGTGGTTAGGACATGTTTTAAGAATGGAAGATGAGCGATGGCCGAAGCAACTATATGAATGGCATCCTAACAGAAAGAAGAAAAGAGGAAGACCAAGGTTAACATGGAAGGAAAACATGAAGACAGTAATGCAAGCTAGAGGGCTAAGCATCGAAGATGCCCAAGACCGTAGGCTTTGGAGGTTTGGCACGGGAAGACGGCAGCAGCTGTAAAAACCCGAAGATAGATAGAGAGATAATAATAATAGTATGAATATAATAAATTATACCAGAAGCACCGATTAATATATGTACCTTACACTGGATAATGGTGAAGTCGAGGTTAGAACAAATATAAATTTAGATTTCAAATTATTGAATAAATTGAATATTTGACTGAGATAACGGTTAACTGTATATTATTCATTTCGTTTATTTTATTATGCAATATGTAGTGATTTTAATTCCAATTAAAATTCTAATTATATTTGGCCTAATAATTAAGAATATTATAGACATAACAAATAGAAGGACAAGAAAAATAAATCTATCAATATTTAAAACTCCATGCATATAATCAAGAATAATGAAAATATCTGGGGCTATAACAAATTTTATAACTTTATCACCTACTCTATGGGAACATAAATAAAGCATGAGTTAATAGATGAAAAAAAGCTAGCCCAGCAAATCCTACAGATAAAATACTTATTATGCATTCCACTACGTCCTTACAATAGGAGCGGTATTTGCAATTATAGCCGGATTTACTCAATGATACCCACTGTTTATGGGACTTTCCATAAACCCTAAATGATTAAAAATCCAATTTATAATTGTATTTACATGAGTAAATCGAATTAATTATTGTTTTTTTTAATTGCGGATGAGCCCATGTAGGACTACGCAAAGTACTTAGAGGCGTTTCCTTTGAGCCCAAATTTCTTTCATTCTTTTGCTATGAGCTTGTTTTCTCTCATCTGTCCAAGTTGTTCCAGTTTTTTTCTTCGGTTTGTCCTCTTGGTCAACTTGCCACTTATTCACCTTAATTCTAAATATATCTCTGTTTGGGATATCTTCTTTAGTAATTCCTGCCAATTTTAAGTCCTTTTTGACTTCATCAATCAACTTAATAGTATCCACTGGAGCTTTACTTCTGTTTTCGTAGAATTCCATTATCTGTTTTGTAAGCCTATTTGAGTTCATTCGTTTAATATGGCCATAAAATTTTAACCTTCGTTTTCTAATATCGCTATGAATGTCTGTATATATTTTTATTTCCTTTTTTACTTCTAAGTCTAAATGTTTCACCTATGACTTGTGGACCCAAAACTTTTCTTATAATTTTGCATTCTTTTTTCACTATATTTTCGATATCTTTTTTTCTGTTCAAAATTAATGTTTCTGCTCCATAGAGGCATTCTGATTTAATTGAATCAGTCATTTCGAAAAGGGATCATCTACAGCTGATCAAATTTTACAGGAGAGGGAAAAAACTGATTCAGTTTGTCCAGGATAAAGCTATGAATCTGAAATTTCTACTGAATAATTTTCATGCCCATTCACGTTCACTTATCGATTTACATAACTTTCTTGATTATGGTTTTCCCAAAAAACTAATTACAATTATCCGGAGATGATCCCTTTTCGAAATGAACGAAGAAACGTTTACAAAATTAAACACATTTATTTGAAAAAAAAATATTATTGCGAAATAACTACATACATGGAATAATACTGTATACATTTTATTAGATTTCATCATTTGGAAGTAACTATAAAAAAAAGTACATTCGAAAAATTTAATCATTGAACATCTTCGGCGTTCTCTACTACTTCAGCTGTAGTTGTAGGCCATTTGAATAAATCATCATAAAAATGTCGATGGATATCAGGAATGTACTGATGAAGTTTCTTTACATCATCCATTTTTTTGTAATTGATTGGTACTTTGCTGATGTAGGCAGGGTGTGTTTTCACATCTGGTATTTGCAGTATTTCTGGGGGCTATGGTTTGAGCAAGTTGAACTCTTGTTCCCCGAAAATGGTGCCAATGAATTTCCGGCCGATTACGGTTCTATGCTTGTCACTATTACACACAAATTCGTAAAATGTATTTATTGCAAAATAATGTTTTTGTTCTTTTGGAACACCTTTACCCATACTCTGTATACGGAGTGCCTTGAATTAAATAGATAATACATAAATAACGATTGTAGCACGGTTTTAATATTGTTTACTCTGATAACACAGAAAGACTGCAAGAGGATAGATATGCAGCTGAAGTCAACATCACATTCGTGCGTCAATCTGTTCGAAAAGGGATCCTTTTTCGAAATGAAAGGTAAAGTCAGAAAGTGGTAAAATAATTGTGTATTTGATCATTTTTCACGCGGAATCGATGTAAGGACGTATGTAAACATGGAATAACGAAAAAAGTGAATTTCACAAAAAAATCGTAGATGATCCCTTTTCGAAATGACTGATTCAATTACAGTGTTATAGTGTCGTAATTTTGTATGTAAAGATATGCATTTTTTATTATAAGTGTTGTGAGTAAGCCGAAATGCTGTTTCCATTTTTTGTTATTCCATTTGTTATTATTATTATTATTATTATTATTTATTATTATTATTATTATTAACTACTCTCATGGAATAATATAAAGACATATTCAATAAATAAATATTCATGTTCTGCTAGGTCTCGCTGTAATGATATAGGTAAAGAAAGAATAAACAAACTAATGTAAAGTGTTTCTGGATAAATAAATGACTCGATTGGACATGTTTAATAGGTACTTTATGAAAGAGGAAGTCCTCTTTTTTTATTAACGGTATTGTATCATTCATGTACTGCATGTGCGTGTTCCTCAGATCCTGATGTAATAAGAAATGTTATATCTTTGATGTAATGAGAAATTAATGATCATTAAGACACCTAGAGATTAACGACCGTAGGGTTGTGTAGACACAGAAGGTGCATATCAGAACACTTTCCACTCTACTTTGTGTTAGAGAATACAAATATAGTGTTAGAAGCAATTAGAAGGCAACTTAAATCGACCGTTTCCACGAGATCCTGATGATGGATGACTTGAACACTGGCTGCCGCTAACGACCTAGATGTCTGTCTGTTGTGATTCTCATCTTTGTCCCTTTCAGATTTCGTACTCAGATTTAAAATCGATTTGAATATAAGTTGTTAACTGAAAGTCTGCTCCAAAATGGCAGGAAAATAATATATTGTTTTTTAAAATCAAAATCGAAGTGGGAGGTAACACTATCAGGTATTTACAATTTATAAATGAGTTGGAAAATTGTTTTTTATGTAACACCTCATAAAGTTGCGTGTTTTCACGATACCGGTATCAAAAGTAAATTTTACTTCGTCTTCAGTCAAACTCCAGCTCAGTAAATTTTCCTTCCATCTTCAGAGTTTGACTGGAGGTGTAAGTAAAATTTACTTTTGAAACCGGTATCGTGAATATACGCAACTTTATGAGGTGAGATATAAAAGAAAAATCACCAACTCATTCATAAATTATAAAATATATTATTTATTTATTAAATCTCCAAGATTTGCAGCCCTATTTACAAATGTATGGTAGGACTGTAGTTAAAAATATATAAGAAAATTTAAGATATACAAAATTGTATAAAATTGAAATGAAACAAAAATAACAAATGAACGAAACAAGAACTAATACAATTAAAACTAAGAAAGTAAGTAATAATAAAGATGAATTCCTGTTGGTGAAAATAGGATTTATAAATATTCCATTTGCTGTGTAATAAAATGTTGTATTTAAATATCAATTATTGGATGACGCAATACTTGATTGCATTCAATTAAATAAATATCCAGAACGTATTGCTTATATCCATGAGATGTGTTCAATAGTGTGTTCATCATTACCACAGGAGCAGATATATCCGCTTGGAGATGGAATATCAAACGGCGCTCGTAACTTAGATTAGCAGTGTCGCAACTCTAAAGTGGCGTGAAAGGACGGACAGAGACCTATTATTTCAGGCTTGTGGTTCCCTTACCTGCCTTAAATCTAAGTTGCGGGACCTATGGCTTTACCTCCCATCCGAAAGAAACCATATAAGGAGTGTTAGGCTCTGAAATTATCCATTAACAGTGGCTAGGCTTGAACCCGTAAATCTCGGAAACAGAAATAAGCGTGAGAACCACTAGTCCACCGGAATCGACATTACATTCAGTCTCAGAGAATGTTTTTCACGACTATTTAACTCATGCCACAAATGCTAGTCAATGACCAATCACGTTTCAATGAATTTTGTTTTACAACCAATGACAGTCGTGTTTCACCTCGCTCTTTATTGATTTCTCTTTATCAGCTCCTGCTTTTGTGATAAAGAAAGCTCCTTTTTAATGTTCTGAACAGGTCAAAGCATTATTTTTCTCCAACAAATACATTGAATATAGCAAATAATGAAAATATTCCTTGATTTTACTGAGTTGTTCACTAAAAAAATAAATGAATAACCCGTAATGTTGATTATGATATATAGTTTGATGTGTTTCATTATTTCTCCACTTGGGTGCACTCTTACAATATTGCGATCTTATTTGGCAATAAAAAATATGATCAAGCAGCAGTGAATGAACATAACCTCACATTTCTGATTTGTTTTCAAACATCGCCGTTTACATTAAATATATAAATATTTTAAAATAACCATAGTTAAACAATGATTTGTGAGTAAACTGCTTAATTTTATTCGTTAAATAGTCCTAACAAATGCCATTCTTGATTTCCAAATTCTCTAGATAAATTCATTCCTCACTTCGTGAGTCGTGAATTTATCGATAATTTGGAAATCACTCGTGGCATTACTTATGAATAACATCTTCATCGTTATCATTTTCTAAAGCAATGGATTACATTGGTCGACAAAAATTAACTTTTTTTCTTTCACAGGAAAAAAATATGAGATTTTGGAAGTATTTTTCATCCTAAATTTAAATATCATTTCAGTTTTTTCCTATTAGGCAAGAGTTTTCTGTGATATTCATTTAAATTTTTTATAATTTTTATATTTTTTTAATAAAATCCATCTAACTCTAACTCATTCTGACGTACCTAGAAAGTGGTAGATAGTGATTTTCGGGCATATTTTGCATCTGGAATACCTCTCTCTCTTCTTGGTCCAACAGTAGTCAGCCAGCATATTAGAACTCCACTTGCCTTGGTACATCTTTTCCATTGTGGAAATTTGCTGATGAAAACGCTCACCGTGCTCATCTGAGACAGCCCTTAAATACAGCTTGAATAAAATCGCTACATAGGCTATAAGGTAAAGGTTCCTATGACATTTCAAAGAGAATGCTAAAATCAAGTTTCAAAAAGCAGCTGTCATAAAAAAAAACTGTGCCTCATGGAAAAATTCTGACTACATATCTGAATTCATCATGAAAAATGCACTAGATTCACTAATCAGATTTCTTGTGAAGAAAATCTTGTCGAACAGTGTTATTAAAGGAATTAATTATCTTTTGTTTCTGCCATTATTTTAATTTTCTGATTAATTTTACATTAAATGTATGAAATTTACAAAATTAAATTTACAAAATTTACATATAAAACTCGTAATAAAAGTGTATCATGGTATCTGAGTTTTTTTTAACTCGCTATCCTATAAAATATGTCAGCTTGCTAACAGTGGAAATTAGATGCTGCAAGTCAATAGCCTCTTTTCAGCAAAATTGACATTTCTGAAAACTGTATTCTACAGTTCATTATTATTGTAATATCATGAGTTACCGTACTTGATAATTACAAACTATTTATATAAATAGGCCAGTCCACCGCTGTGGTCTCGAGGTAGCGTGTTGCCTTGTCAAGCAGCGGGCCCGGGTTCCATTCCCGGTCGGGACAATTTCTCTGGGTGAGGTTTTTATCTATTATTCGACCAGTTATATTATATGGATGCGAAAGATGGCCTCTTACTTTAAGGGAGGAAAGGAGATTACGAGTATTTGAGAATAAAGTTCTTAGGAAATTTTTTGGACCAAATAGAGATGGACAGACAGGTGAATGGAGGAGACTGCATAACAATGAATGACACGATCTTTATAGGAGGCCAGATATAATGAGAACAGTTAAGTCTCGTAGACTACGATGGGCAGGACATGTGGCACGAATGGGGAATGAAAGGCTTCTTGTAGGAAAACCAGAGGGAAAACGCCCCAGTTGGTAGACCAAGAATGAGATGGGAGAATAGCATTCACTATGATTTGAGGGAAGTAGATTATACAGGGGATGATTGGAAAACATTGGCTCGGGATAGGGATGTATGGAGTGCTTATGTCCGCGCGGCCATGAACCTACGGGTTCGATAGTGCCAGTGAGTTAGTTAGTTAGTTAGAGGTTTTTATCGGGGTTTTTCCTCACCTGTAAGACAAATGTCAGGAAAACTTTAAGGCCCAAACGGTCCCCGAAATCATATGGCCATCGCTATCATCATTCATATTCATATTCATCTTAGATTAAGGGGCAACGTAATCCCGCCTTCCAGACGCCCCAATCTCAGAAGTGGGTTACAAGTACGCCATGCCAGGAGAGAACACCTGGAATGTCGAAAAGACAACCTCGGGCATTTGCAAAAAAATATATATAAATAGGCCTACATATAAGTATTTTTTAATTATTTAATATATTTTAATTGCGTTTTTATGTTAGCATCTAGTACTCAATATTAGTTTGAGAGTTAACTACCGTGCACAAAACATTTGTTTGCAAATCTTACTTCAATGGCTGAGAGGAGCAGAAGCCCCTGAAGGTCTTAACTCTATTCATTTACTTAACACTTTGATTATTATTAAAAACTTCATGTTGCGAGTGGTCTAGGAGGCCCTTTGCCTACCACTCTGCTGTTGGTATCACACCCACATGGGTTAATGACAGAGGTGGATGATCATCAAGCTAGTGTAAGGGTTACATATGGTCCAAAATTATAGCTCGTTTTATCAGTGTGCTGCAATTTTTTATTCCTCACGAACCTCGATGGGCACCGGTCCCATATTGGCGAAATTCCATGAGGAAATTTCTTCCCCCGTGGGAACTCGAACCAGTATAAGACCCATTGCTCTGCACCAAGGCATCATTCCTTAAACCACTCGGCTACTGCGCAGGAAATGTTTGTTCTTTTCATCTAATTTAAGTTCATATGCTCTATAACGTCCACCGCTGTGGTCTCGAGGTAGCGTGCTGCCTTGTCATGCAGCGGGCCCGGGTTCCATACCTGGTCGGGGCAGTTTTTCTGGGTGAGGTTTTTATCGGGGTTTTTCCTCGCCTGTAAGACAAATGTCAGGAAAACTTTAAGGCCCAAACGGTCCCCGAACTCATATGGCCATCATCATCATCCTTATCATTATCATCATCATCATCATCCTTCACCGGTGTGGAAAACAACGGGAAGCTAATACACCTACAATTCCCTAGTAAAGCTGCAAGCATAGCATCAAATGCTATGTTTGCAGTGATGGACCTGCCTTCGGGCAGAATTACTATGGATGGATGCTCTATAACAGTGCAAAATTTGATGGTGTATATTTGCTTATATGTTTGATCATAAGAAACTTATTTGCCTAGAAACTTCGATGATCAGAATAAGTATTGAGTAGATTAATTTATTTTTAAGTTTAATGCATATTATCCTGATTTCAAGGCAGTAACTCTACGGTAAAGATATATTGTAAAGTTATCAACTTTCAGAGAACGGGATGACAACGGAGTGTTATATCGCATTGGCTGGAGACGAAGCAGGAACAAACCTCTAGGTTCTGCAGGGTCTTGAGAAATGTTATTGATGACCAAATCTAAAATGACAGAAAGTTGTTCATCTCTGTCCGTCATCATCAAGAAAGATTTCCCTCAATACATTGGCCTAATATTTACGAAGCCCCAACACGTCAAGAGACTGATGTGCATCCCCAACACGCAATAACAAGTGATTGATGTCTTACAGCACGCAAACTTTTGTGAGCTCAAAAATGTTATTCAATATGTGTTTAATGCCACATCAAATACTTAATTAAACTAAGGCATAGAAATGTTTTAATTAAATAATATGGAAGGCGAACTTCAATGACTTCTCTTCGTTGTTTCTGCATCCGTGCTAATTCGAGGCATTCCAGGAGGTTTGATGTTCTGCATCCTTCCCGTTTCCAGCAATCGTTTTCTCCACTTCCCCACAGCCGACGGCTGCAATGCTACGTTAAACTCACGTCTTGCCCGTCTTGCGGCCTCACGATCATTAGCATACGTTATTACCCATGCAGCAATTGTAATTTGCTGTTGCATATTCAACGCCATTTTGACTAATGACGTAAGTTCTACACTGTTTTGTTTCATTCCATTGTTGTAATTTGAATAATTGCCTTTCTAACGGTAATTTCATATTTTCTGTAATGATAGTATTTTCATCACTCAACGTGATCAAACGTATAGCCATATTTATGATTCACCCGTTATATTGCTTATCCAACGATAAGTTTTAATAATTGTTTTAAACACAATATTCATGGTTTAAAAATCCAGGAAATGTTATCATCATCATCATAACTCCAGGGATTAGGCAATTGCCCATTCCGACTTCATATTGCATCAACCCAACGTCTTCTAGGTCTTCCAACATCACGCCTTCCTCTTGCTTGATAATTTCTGGCTAACAATGGATATCTCTCCTTACTCATTCCATCCATGTGATCAATCCATTTCTGTCTGTAATTCGTGACTTTATCCAATAAAGGCTGTACTTTCAATTCTTCTCTTATATTCTCATTTCTTATTCTATCAAGTCTTGTACATCCTTTTACTTGTCTTAGGAACCGCATCTCTGCCGTCTTATTCTATCCTTCTGTCTTTTCACTGGAGCCCAAGTTTCACATCCATACAATATTGTGGGAACCGCCATAACATTATACATTTTTATCTTGGTTTCTTTTCTAATTTTATTTTTGAATGTTCTCTGTATTGTTCCACACACCGTCTGAAATTTATTTATTTTGGAGTCAATATCTCTTTCCACATTGTAGCCAACATCACAGCCCAATGTGGAAAGAGATGTAAAACATATATTTTTTGCAGAATTTAGCAACAATACGACCAATAAGGCTTGTTGGTAAAATGACCAAGTTAAGAATTATTTATGGAAACATGGAAAACACTTCAATTTCAATAAATTAATATAAATACATTATTTCCTCGATAGTCAAAGTATTATAAAATACGTCATTGAATGTTTTACAATTCTAACAGGAAAAAGACTTCGTTAAGTTGTGGGACCATTTTAACTGGGTGATTCATCTCATCGGTTAGGTTCTAGGTTCGACGACCGGTTCTTTACCTTGGGACAGGGATGAAGAAGGATTCGATAATCTTAGAATTAAAATTCATAAGTATTTTTCAAAGTTCAAAATATTTTGTAAGTCACTCATCCTATTTATCAAGTGGGTTGTCACACGTATGGACTACATTTTTAAAAAATACTAAGACACTTCATGATTTTTTACAAGACGGTTACCATTAGTCTGTACAATGTTACAAGATTTCGCTAGAACGAAAATATGAAATCTGCTACTATGGAAAGCAGCGCTAAACAGTTATAAATATTCACTTTCGCGATATGCGATAATCTGAAATTTGTATTATATTGTAACGTCTTTAAGTAAAAATATTATTCTTTTTACAATAATTTATAATTACCGATATATGTACAGGCCTCTAATACTTCAGCTTATTATTTTCACGTTACCATTTGTACCGACACTTGACGCTATTATTTCTTATCACAATCTTAAATATGTGTTTACTCTCCGACATCCAAGTAGCAATTGAATAATAACTGCCTAGACCAACTGGGAAATCAGATATATTAAGAACAGATAAATCTCATAGACTGTGATGGGCAGGACATGTGGTACGAATGGGAATGAAAAAGGGACAAGTAGGATAACCATAGAGAAAGCGCCCAGTAGATAGTCAATAGTGAGGTGGGAGAATAACATTAACCACGATTTGAGGAAGTAGATTTCACAGGGGATAATTGGAAAACATTGCTCAGGATAGGGAAGTGTGGAGAGCTCATGTCCGTGCGGCCATGAAACTACGGGTACGATATTCCCAATGAGTTAGTAAAATATATTTTAATCTTCTTGATTTGTTCCTGCCTATTGGGTTGTTACTAAACATTAATTTTAACAATTTATTATTTTCATTCTTACAATACTGATATACCAATATGATTTCTGTTTGCTGCTACTTCTTCCAGTTATTTGCTATCTTGGTACTATGTCCTTCCACTTTACATGTTGTCTTGGTTGCAGGATATTATAAAGAGTAACATTTTATTAATTTAATGATACGAAAAGTAAAGGAATATTACTTACAATATAATAATATTTAGCGACGAACTTTAAAAGGAAAGAAACTTCATTAGCGTCGCAAATGGAATCTAGGCGTTGAAAGAGCCAACAAATTTTGCTCAAAGGCCTCCTTTTCAGTCTTAAAGATATTTTACCTATCGTAAACCAACGACATGGGACGAAGGCACTCATACTCAGGATTTTTACGCCTTGAAAACCCAATCGACCCCAGCCGGGTTTGAACCCTTGATCTTGGAAATAGAGGCGAGCATGATAACCACTAGTCCACTAGAACTGACTTAACTAAAAAAATTATTCTATATTAAATGGAAACGAAATTTTGAAAGGAAAACGTTTAAAGTCCTTGGAACCAAGTCCGGATAATTGATAACACAATAAAAAATAAATAAAAATTAATATATAATTCATGCAACTAACATTCCGATTACTAAAAATGGAAGATAATTTATTCATTCATATGTATTTTTTGTAAACTTGCAAGACTCGTTTAATTCTTATAAATAATCAATCATTCATAGTAAGTATCGATTTTTTTTTCGATCAGTGGTGACTTTCAAGGTAAGAATTAATTTCTGTTTAGTTGATTCTAATTGGACTCCTTTACCTTTCGAACATTTGTAATTATAATCTTCACTATTCTTTCTAGACACATCATGCTAACATGTTCATTTCATTCTTTCCTCAAAATCCAATTTCGGCGCCCTCGTCGTAGCGAGAAGCTACTTCAGGTACATGAATGACTGCTGGAGTGATGCAAAGTAGGAACTTCTATTCAAGATTGGGACGATGGAATGCTCAGCACTAACCACGACGGCCGATGAATTCTAGTCGCTGAAAGTCAGGCCAGTATTATATTTGAGATGTCAAAAAACTAAAGAGACAAGAGTTCATATACATAAACATTTGTAAAATATAGAGTTCATAAAAAAGCCAAATATATATTATTTTTTTATTTCGGAATATATCTACATTACAGAGGTTTTCCGTAACCTTCAAGAAATTCACCTTCTCCAGTTGTAGCGGACTTGAACATCCTCATCTGTAAGTCAAACTCTCTCATACTTCATCTCATAGCGTCCATTCAAACAACTTTACGTCTTCTCTCTCTCTTCTTTTTCTACCTATTTTACACTCCAAGATCTTCTTAGAGATTATATTATTTTCTAATATCCTAAAACTACAGTTACGTTAAAATAAACTCATTCCACTATAGATCTTAGGAGGCCGTTTGGATAGTAGGAGGTTAAGGAACCCACCTTTATAGACAATTGGCACGAGATGGCAGTCGGATTGTCATCTCTGGTATTAATTTTCGTTGTATGCTGAGTTGATCGCAGGGCAATATGTTTTTCAAGTTTAGGGCCAGTTTAAACATCCTGACCCCAACAGAAAAAGGACCCGCGACATTCTAACTTGTGGCATATTCTCTTGACTAACAACAGTACCGCATGTCCCTGAGTTAAAACAGCTAAAGTAAAAATGACAGTTGTTGGTGAAATGATAAAACAGGTGAAGATCCTCTAGAGGAACGAAGGGTACAAAGTGAAATGCAAGACTGAATGGTGAGAGGGGTGACAAGAAAGGGGGTTGAGAAGGAGAAGAAGAAGATGAAGAAGAAGTAGTACAACTACTACAACTACTGAGAAGTAAAGACTGACTGGCAGGTTCAATACCCAAACTGACATATATTAATGACTAGCCTCGGTTCGATTCATCACTTCTAGACTGCTCTGCTGCTGCTGTCTCATGTCTATGTGTGTGTACTTACTAAAGATCAAGCACGTTTTCCCACTATCTCTCGTGATCAATCACTTGTGACTGATAGAAAAGAAAAACCATTTATTATCCAAGCAACGTAGTTCGCAAGGGCCTCGACTTCAGCTTTCGTCTCTCCCTCTCTGTCCCTCTGCACAACTTTGTGTATAATGTACATATCGTTACAACTCTTTGATGGGCTAGTTCACCCAAACTGACGTTAACGATTATGAAAGGGTAGAGTAAAGGAGTAAAACGACTAGTGTAAACGAGGATAGAAAGCAAATGACATGGTTTATATGTGTTAACTATTTTTTTTTCTTATAAAGGTGGTTAGAAATGTGCAGTATTTTAATATAAATTAGATTAGATTAGATTTATTTAGCCTGGTGGAGTTAAGGCCATGTGGCCTTCTCTTCCACTCACCAGGACAAACATATATTACATCAGAATATAACAATCTCAATTAACTCTAATATTAAATTCTAAATAAAAATGTTATCAAAAAGATAATATCTATTATTCTTACATGCCCATACCATATTAGCCTTCTGTGTTCAATCTCATCCATTATACTTCTTTCTGCATTCATCCATTTTCTAATTCTTTCCAGTCGAGATTTTCTTGCAGCTCTTCTCCAAAAATCCGTTTCAACTGCAGTTATTCTGTTGACATGTTGTTGTGTCATTGTCCAAACTTCCGATCCATATAACATTATACTTTCTAGTATGGATTTATAAATTAGTTGTTTTGTTCTGGTAATTGTTTTTACTCCATAGTATAGAGTTTATAATTCCTATGGGTTTTCTTTAAATCCATGGTATCTTTACCTTGTCGTGGTGGAGTGGCTTGCGTGCTTAAATGATCCTGAGAGCTATGCCGGTGGTAGCATTACTGCCGATGGGGTTACCCATGCCGGACTGGTCGAAGGTGATAAGCCAGACGAAAAAAGTACCTTGGTCGAAAGAGTGACGATCTTTCACCGTAATAATACAACTGTCAAGAAATGTGGACATGGGTTCAACTGGGGTATGTATGGAGAGCTTATGTCCGCGCGGCCATGAACCTACGGGTTCGATAGTGCCAGTGAGTAAGTAAGTAAGTAAGTAAGTATATTATGATGTGTAATGCAACCAGTTAATGTTAGTTAAAATTAAGACTAAAACTAATAATAAAATCACACAAGCAAGACATATTACATTGTCCCTGTCTAATGTATATTAAAAAACAAAGAAAAATAATGAGATATAGAAAAATAATTTTACGATTTTACAATATTTAAAATAAAACAAAAGAAAATATTTGTTGATCTCAATATTATTTTCATAAATAATTAAATGTATTAATTGTTAAAAGAATATTATCAGTGAGGTGTATAAGTTGGTTTGTTATTAAATAATTTTTTAGTTTGTTTTTGAAGGATGTTATAGTTTGACAGTCTCTGACATAGGGCGGAAGTATACAATGATATAAAAAATGAACAGTTATATCGTTAAATAAGTTGCACAGCATACACATGAGAGTTAAAGATTATAGAAATGATGTGGCCTTACATTTCAATCCATCTGTAAAACAGTAATATTTGAAAATTGTTTTTTTCTTATAAAATTTGTTTATAAAATGACTGAAGATCTTCCTGGAATAAGGATGTAATCAGTATATTAGAGTGACATTATTTTAAATGGATCTCTATATTAACAGCTAAGTTTAATCGAGCGATAAATAATGTCAAATAGATTACTTACTTTTAGTAATATGCTGTTTACTGAATAAATTGGAGAAGATTAAAAATAATACAAAGAATATTACATAAATTTTAACATCTTAATTTCATGTTCGCAGAAATTTATAGTCAAGTTCGAGAAGTTCGAATAAGTGGACTTGATAAAATTAGTCACAGAGGAAAACCACAGAAACATGGTATGACTATATGCAGGAACTTATAAAGAAGCGAAGGTGACATGGGGAAAAGTCAAGAAACCTTCTTTAAATAGAAAGGAATGTAAGCTAATTTGGCGATTGAACTAAATAAAAGGAAAATAATAAATTGATGAACTCATTATTTTAGAAGGGGCACGCCGTAGCATAGTGGTTAAGGCACTGCGCTACAAGCCGGAAGGTCGAGGGTTCGAGTCCCGGTGGGGTCAGGATTTTTAAACTGACCCAAACCTTCTGGCGGCACTATGGCCCTGGGGTCGACTCAGCCCCTAACTGAAATGAGTACCAGACTCTTGTTCTGGGGTAAAGGCGGCCGTCACGCAGGGCTGACAACCCGGTTGACATCAAGTGCCGATTGTCAAGAAAAAGTGGGAGCCTTAACCTCCTACTACCCCAAGGGCCTCCTGAGGCCTGTAGTGGGATCAAAAAAAAATATTTTAGAGGCGCTTTTCAATTATGATAAACTACAAAATAACATATGTAACGAAACAATGAAAAAAAAAATGTGGTTCTTAGTTGGGGATTATGACAGTTACTGGATTAAATGTGGTTAAAAATAATATTTCCAAAAGAAGAAACATGTTTCATGATCATCATCATCACTTGGTGACAGCTATTGGTGCTGTCCAGTGTGCCTTTCCTGGGACTTGTGTTTGTCCCTTGTCGGCGAATTCGCGTGTGTATTCGGTATTGGGTTCAGCTGGTATACCCTAGCCTACACGGCGATTTTATGGGGATTTTATTGTTTGGAGTAATGTGAGATTTATGTGGATATTGTTGCTAAGGCGAATAGATCTCGCTTGATTGGGGCATCGGAAAACGTGTCGCTGAAGAGCTCGGCTCGATTCAGGACCGGAATGAGCCACGCCATTCTGCGCTGATCATTCTGACCTTGGTTGCTACATGCTAAGTACTATGGATTATTCATTTGGTCGAATATGTTTCTATGTGTAGTACGCCATTGTGGAAGGTGTCCTATATTGCGTACTATTGGGTTTATATGATCATTTATGTTTTGAAACATGGTGGTGACCCTTTCTGATATGATAGTATCAATATATAGTACCTTCGTGGCCTTGTGCATCTCTGTTATCCTTGTGTAACGTGGGGCCGAAAGTATGATTTTTTCATGATCACTTACAAAAGTTGTTAGTAGTAAATTTATTTATTTGCATGTTTCGGTTAATGAAGGAAATGTTCTGATCTATCGTAGAATATGTGCGTTTAAAACACGAAATAATTTTTATTAAATATCAATGTAAGAAAGATTATTTCTGGGATTAGCAATAACATAAAGCAAATGAAAATGTCATCGCAAAGTATAATTCATAATTTTAAAAAAAGTAAGAGTGTAAAATAAGGTAAAGTGAAAGCACAATAAATTCCAGTCCAATAGTATTTTTTAGATATTTATACATTTTCCGGCGATTTTGAAGATTTTTAATGGTTACACTGTGTTTTTTATATTGTACAACGATACGATGCAGTTAACTAAATGTTAAACTACATCCTAAATGAGCTGAATTCGAGAAAATCATGTTTTTTTATTAGGATTTTGTACTAAGGAAGGTTTTAAAAACATAATTTTAAGAGTAATCAAATGTGTAATTATTAGAAAACTTGCAGTTTTCAGAATCAATTTCCTATAATATTACCTGAGGGGGCACGCCGTAGCGTAGTGGTTAAGGCACTGAGCTACAAGCCGGAGGGTCGAGGGTTCAAGTCCCGTTGGGGTCAGGATTTTTAAACTGACCCAAACCCTCTGGCGGCACTATGGCCCTGGGGTCGTCTCAGCCTCTAACGGAAATGAGTACCAGACGCTTGTTCTGGGGGTAAAGGCGGCCGTCACGCAGGGCTGACAACCCGGCTGACATAAAGTGCCGATTGTCTAGAAATAGTGGGAGCCTTAACCTCCTACTACCCCAAGGGCCTCCGGGCCTGTTGTGGGATCACTTTACACTTTATAATATTACCTGAACACGTTTAAAAAAAATGTCACATTCAGCAGGAAGGTTCTATGTGCGTGTGAGTTTGTGTGTGAGTGTATGCATACATACAGTATATATTACATAAAATAATAAAAACTAGGCCACAATAAGCAGAAATTAAGTTTTATTAATTAATCAAGAACTATCATTTTTATTTTAAATATTTTAATTCATCGGTACCTTTGGGTGATTTTGAAAATAATATTTTGTCAGGATCCTATATGAATATAAATCTATCTATCTATCTATCTATCTATCTATATATATATATATATATATATATATATATATATATATACAATTGCGTGACAGCCCAATATTTGGTCTTAGCCTCTCCTTTGTTAGAAGTAACTAGACCAAGTTAATTTAATTACGCTTATTTCCCTATAGATGTAATGAATGGTATGCTGATAACATACTGACCCAATGAGACATCTAGTAGGCAACTAAGGTATTACTAGGAGATGAAGGTCGACATTTTAGAAATTTTAATCTGTAATCTCTTTTTATTAAATTAAGCACTTACGTTGACATTTCGAATAGGCGTGATTAAAACACTTTCAATTTGTTTTGTATTATACAGGGTGTTTCAAAACATATGAATCAAATTGTAGTGATTGTAAGAAGAAAACAAAGAATAAAAAATTCAGTAAACATGGGTATGAAAAGTAACGGTTAAAGTATAATGCAATTTTGTGCTGGTTGGGTCTCGTTGAATTCTAAGTTCTAATTCCAATAAATTGCATAACAAGAAGAGAAATGGAATTACTTCACGTGTGTAAACAAACCAGGAATATATTGCAAAACTATATATTTGGGATCTAACCTAACCATCAGTCTTTTATAAGATACCGGATTCCATTAATGCCTCTCATGACAGTTAATTTGCAAAACAATGTTTTTTTGGACTTTTGTGGTTGTTTCTGCTTGCACATCAATGTTCTGCTTGTCTTGTAACTGATAAATTGAACTGTCACTAATTTTGCTGTAATTAATACTTAGTATTCAAGCCCAATCAGTAAAAAAATATCCTGACTAGTTAGTTGGTTAATTTTAGGACTTCAGTTTACTTTTTTTTTTCCTTTATTAATTTTTAGTTATCATTCCTCAATACTGGACCATCCCTTTTGAAAGATTTTGTAGAACGCAGATGTATCTTAATTTGTAATTTATTTAACGACGCTCTTTAACAGTTTAGAACATTAGCGTCGCAATTCAAATTTGGGAGTGAAAGAGATGATACATTTTGTTAAGAGGGCTCTTTTTTTTAGGTTCGAAGTTCTTTAGGTATCGTAAACTTACGACACGAATCCACGGTTTTAGTTCCCTTTAGAACAAACACATACTTGGGATTTGTACACCCTAAAATATCCATGGATCCCGGCTGTGTATGAACCGCGAATCTTTGAATTTGAGGCGAGGATGATCATCACTAGTTCACAAGGATCTACACACAGGTCTAATGTACACTTTTCATACCTATAGCCAATAATATGAAAACCAGATTTGACACATGTCGATGATTGAGAATTACATGAAAAGCTGAGTCGATAACACTGGTCAACATGATTTTTGTCTCATGAGTACCAATAGCTCGGAACAGGCAACTCTTGCCTAAACAAGGAAGTGAAGAAGAGTACCAATAGCTGTACTTAATGCAGTTTTTTATCATGTTTTCAAATATGTATTCGGAATTTCTCCATTACCCACATATCTTTTTTATTTCAATTTCAATTAATGGATTTAGATAATTATTTTTTTAATAAATGCACTCGCACCTAGATTTCTTCCCGGAAAATCTTGGCGCAGTGAGCGATGAGCACGGGGAACACTTTCATCAGGGGATTTCAGCTATTGAAAAGATATATCAAGGCAAATGGAATCTTAATATGCTGGCCGATTATTGTTGGCCATCAAGAGGGATGCTCCACAGGCAAAATATAACAGAAAATCGTAATTTCTTACTTTCTAGGTGAGTCCGAATATTGTGCAGTTACGAATGTAGAAAATATTTAAGTGTTTGAAATTATAAATGCCTGTCTCTCGGAAACCTTGCGTGATGGAGAAAAAATCGATATCATATTAGAATTCAGGAGAAAAAATACTATCAGAATCCCATATTTTTCTTTCTGAGAAAAAAAATGTTTCTTTTTTGTTGATCAGTGTAATTTTACCTAACATAAAATAACTTGGAGCCATAAATAATAAATCTCTGATTAAAATTTGTCGACGCTTTCACACCAGATTTTAATTGCGATGGTATTGACCTTCGTTATTAAATCGTATCATTCAAATACTGAGTTCAACACTAACTTATTAGCATATGAATGGTATTTTCATCGGTCATCCCAACTTAAAAAAAATGTTAAACTAAAAATATATAAAACGATTATTCTTCCAAATATATTGATGTGAAACATGGACTATTACTTTAAGGGTGGAGAAAAGATTATGAGAATTTGATAATAATATTCTTGGGACAATTTTTGGACCAAAGAGAGATGAACAGATGGTGAACTACACACGATAGTTAAGGGAAACCAATTGTAAGAAGACGATTTACAGTGTACCTCGTATATTGTGATGGGTAAAATATATGGAACGAATGGAGAATGAAAAGGGACATGAAAACTTCTTTTAGGAAAACCAAAGGGAAAGCGCCAATTAGGTAGACCAAGAATGAGCTGAGAGAATAATATAAACCATGATACTTTAATACTTAAAACATTTTAGTAGCCTATAAAAAATTGAAGTTCCAAAACAAATTACATTCCTACAAAGTATAATTTTTGGGTGGTCAATTATACAGGGAAAACATTAGATCAAGTTAGGGATGTATGGAGAGCTTATGTTCGCGTGACCATGAACCTCTTGGTTCGATACTGCCTGTGAGTAATTCATCATCATCATCATCTGCATTCATGGATTAGGTCTGTTGACCCGTTCCGACTTCAGCCCATCTCTTTCTAGGTCTGCCCACATCTCGGGTGCCTTTAGGTTTATATTTTGTTATTTGTTTTGGATATCTATCTTC
Source organism: Diploptera punctata (assembly GCA_030220185.1). Taxonomy (NCBI): domain Eukaryota; kingdom Metazoa; phylum Arthropoda; class Insecta; order Blattodea; family Blaberidae; genus Diploptera; species Diploptera punctata. The sequence continues at coordinate 839,918 of JASPKZ010008350.1, forward strand.
ATTCATTCTGTCTATGTGTTGCTTCCATTTTTGTCTATATGTATCTATTTTATCAGTTATTGCAAATATTTCAAGTTCCTGTCTTATTTCTGTGTTCTTGATTCTGTCTTCCTTAGTGCACCCTTCAACAGATCTCAAAAATTTCATTTCTGCCGCCGTTATCCTACTTAGATCTTGTTTTTTATGTATCCAGGCTTCTGAATCATAGAGCAGTACCGGTACTGCCAACATTTTATAAAATTTCGATTGGGTCTCTCTTGTTGTTTTGTTATTTAGTGATCGTTTTATCGTACCACATATTCCCTGGACTTTTGCTATTTTATTAGTTATATCATTATCATAATTAAATGAATGTGAGTAATTAACTTCCCTAAAAAAGAACATTGCTTTGCCTTATGTACAGACCAGAAGATATACCACTGTTTTGAATCACCACATGTTGTATAATGCTAGATGATCGAGTAATTATATTTGGAAACACAAGAGCAGTTGAGTGGTTATGAACCCAAGTATGTTGAGTTTGCAACACTGACGTGAGAGAGAGTAATTATGTTTGAAGACGGAAGAGAAAGACACATGGCGAGCTGTCCAACACATAGACGGCTCATCTGTCTCTATTTGTCCGACGCCTGCGTAGCGCATCCACGCGCGTCCCAGCGAACACCAGAAAAACAAGCTGACAACCTACCTCCTACACTCCGATTCCTGAAATTAGAAGATATTCCATTACTATCAACATGAAGTTATTGTGTTTTTATAAATATTCACTCATAAAATAACCATAAAAATTTAATCAGGCTTTTATTCAATGGACCTTCTGAAATTCCACTGAGACGTCAGAAGCACTGGCACTTTACAAGCTGGAAGTTTATGGCTCTCCACTCATCCCTATATTGAGATAATTTTTGCAATAATTCACTGCATAAACCCATATCCCTCAAATAAGGGCTATTGTTAAAATCACACAAAATTCTTGGCATACCCATTGAGCGTTTTCCATCTAGTTTGCAAGTTTCACTGCACCTCTTTAATTTCCCATTCGTACCAAATGTTCTGCAATCGACAAGATTTGACTGTTCTTATTACACCAGGTTTCTCACAAAATATCACGTAGTTCAAACTTATTTTCATATTTCGCCTGTCCGTTTCTCTCTCTGGTCCAAAATTTCTTCTAAGAGTTTTACACTCACATACTCGTAATATTTTTTTTTTCATATTTTAAAGTGTTTCATATTCATGTAACTTAACTCGAATAATATCAGTTTTATATGTGTACTCTAATGTTTTTGAGAGTTAGCATTGGGTTGACAAGAGTTCTTGTATTGCATGATACCATGAGTTCCAGAGTTAGCGTATGTTTATTTTTTTCCTCCATCTTATTCTGTTTGTAATTATTGTTCCTTCATAAAGGCTGAACGGGACTGAGAGAATGTTAAAATGTTCCCATAGTACAGATGACAGGATTATAAAATTTATTAAGGCTGCAGTTGGTTTTATAATCCTTGTAAAGTTTTAAATGTTCCATATTAAGAGGATAGAGAGTGTAAGAATACAAAAAAATACGAAGACTTCAAAAATGATTTGAAGACACCCAGTTAGGCTATTAAGGAAGCAAAGAATGGCACAGTGAAGGAAAACAGCTGCAAAATACTGAAATACAAGATATGACAAGAAAAAGCACAAATTATTGGAATACAAATTTAAGAAGGCTAAGGCTGAATTTGCCCAATATGATGAATAAGAACTCTACAGTTTCAGTTAATATAATAAAGACAACTAGGAGAATAACGTTTTTAGGACAATTTTTTGACCAAGGATAGATGAACATACAGGTAAATGGAGAAGACCACTAACAGTGAACTATATGGTATTTATAGGAAGCCAGATATAATGAGAACAGTTAAGTCTCGTAGACTGCAATGGGCAGGCCATTTGGCACGAATAGGGAATGGAAGCTTCTTGTAGGAAAACCAGAAGAAAAACGCCCAGTTGGTAGACTAAGAATTAAGTGGGAGAATAACATTAACTATGATTTGCGGGAAGTAGATAATACAGGGGATGATTGGAAAACATTAGCTCAGGATAGGGATGTATGGAGGGTTTATGTCCGCGCGTCCATGAACCTCCGGGCTCGATTGTGCCAGTGAGTTAGTTAGTTATAAGAAAAACTAGAAATAACATTTACTTTAAACGGAAGAGCGACACATCCAAAATTCGCTTATATCAAATCACTATACAAAGCAAATAGATAAACTGATGGAACAAGAAAAACGTGGACGCAAAAATCTTTATTTACAAAAACTGAGTAGTTTGCAGAGAGAAAATTCTAGCAAAGAGAATATGTACATTCATGCATTAAAGGAAATATTCTGAAAATACTCTGTACAGAAGTAATTTCAATTTAAGGTGAGATTTGGAATTGTCTACTAATAGTGAACAGACTAAAGCGTCAAGAACTAAGGAAAATGTCTGAATGGCGTCACACACGTACTTGCAAATGAATAATGAGGAAGGAAGACGGGGTTTGCCTGTCAATGCTTCTTTTCAGACGAAGGAATATTTTCTTATTGGCAAAAGAAATGATGTGACAGCCAAGAAAGGAAAAACATTTTAAAGTTTCGTTTTGTGTGTCAGATATTCCTGAAATGGAAGATAATTCATCTTACTGACGGCTTTTAAAAAATCCTAAATATTACCACTTGCTTCATCGTTACTTTTTCTTTTTTAAGTTCAAGCAGTTTCTTTCATTTAAAATAGCACCAACACACAGAGTTTTGAGTTCCTCCAGAAGTATTCTGTATGTCTTCCTATCTTTTATTTTATCTGAAGTGATAACATTAATATTATCTTCGTCGATTGTCACAAGAGATCTTTTAAAACCTTCAAATGTATGTAATGTAAATGTAATTTGTCAATAGTTTTCAATAACGCTGTAGGATTTAAATGACATATTAAAAGTAGGGTAAACATTTTTAACACTTTTTTAATCCAATAAAATAATTCTATTTGTTATATTTTAACAAAACACCTTTGAAATCCAGAATGGGTTGAAGCAAGGAGATGCACTATCTCCTCTACTATCTAATTTTGTACTAGAGCATGCCATTAAATCTTTAGAGGACGAGGAAGGCCTACAACTCAATGTTATTAATAAACTGTTAGTTTATGCTGATGATGTAGTACTATTGGCCGATAACGAGGAGATACCAAAGGACAACACGCACACACTATTGAGTAACACTAAGGAATTAGGACTGGAAGTAAATATCAATAAAATTAAACACATGGTCACACGTAGAAATGCATTATATAATGGAGAAGACTCCATAACAATGAACTACATGGTCTTGATAGGAAGCCAGATATAATAAGGACAGTTAAGTCTCGTAGACTGCGATGGGCAGGACATGTTGCGCGTATGGGGAATGAAAGACGTGCATGGAAGCTTCTTGTAGGGAAACCAGAGGGAAAATGCCCAGTTGGTAGACCAAGAATGAGGTGGGAGAACAACATTAACTATGATTTGAGGGAGGTAGATTATACAGGGGATGATTGGAAAGCATTAGCTCAGGATAGCGATGTATGGAGAGCTTATGTCCGCGCGGCCATGAACTACGGGTTCGATAGTGTCAGTGAGTATGTAAGTAAGTAAGTATATTTTAACAAAATATACGATTTCCTAATTTACGAATGAGAAAATGCTAGAAATGAGCCACTGTTTTGATAATTATCGTGTAACATATGGTGCTCATATTGAATGCATGAAATAGTGAAATTTTAACTTTTCTCTTTCCAGGAACGTTGGAATTGTGTTTCTATTTTTTTTTTTTTGGTAGTTTGAAGGAAGTAAATGTTTGAAGTCTGTTCGTTCTTTCTGAATAGTCCTGTACATTACATATAAAAAATCGATCTGTGTTGTAATGGCAATAAAAGTAGTAATCCTCGTTACATTTTTAAAATGTTTTAACTCCGCGAAATGTGATATTTGCATACTTTTTAAAGGTCAGTATCCTATTCAATTAAGGCGGTTGAATTTAATAAACGTAATGGACAATTTACATGTGAATTACATCACTTAATTTGCAAATGTTGATTAAGATTTCAAGCTGACTTTCTCTCTGCTCACATCATGCAGAGAACACACAGTTAAACCACATAGGTGGTAACTAATACAAGACTGCAGGAAGTCATTATCCCCCTTCACATGGGGTGGTAATGACTCTTTTGACTTAAAAAGACGAGTCCGCCAGGGGCCATCGTGATGGCAATATTTCACTTGCCACGCCAAAACAACCTTATCTTTCATGTTGGTTTTTTATTTTTAGTTTCATGACAGAATGATCTCAGGTGTTCGCCCACTGATGTTTCAAATGAGGAAATGGGGTTAGTAACAGTATTAACCCCCCAGGCTTTGAAATCATCCTGTTAAATATATATTAACACTAATTGCATTATACCTAATGACATTACAGCTTGATCAATATTAATTTTCTTCATCATGAATGTGCTAAAATTATTTTTATATTAAATGATTGATGTTTATTTCTCTTCCTCTGATGTTCGTTTCATAACATTATAACTTCCAAACACTGTAAATAATCATTTTAGCTTACATCTTACATGTTTTATATTCTATTTTATTAAAATAACAGGTGTAGAAACGTCTATATAAAAGGCGAAAGCAAATGCAGCATTCCTGTTTGACAAGACATTTGTAAGATTAATAATAATAATAATAATAATAATAATAATAATAATAATAATAATAATAATAATAAGTTTTTATTATTCCGGCTTTTACAATGAATATATGTTTTTCCGGTACCCATGTTCACAGTTAACTACACATTTGTTTCAACACATTTTTCCATTCTTGTCTGTTCATCCATATATCTTCTTCTATTTCCCATTCCCTCTTAGTTTCATTGATTCCCTGAATCCACGTAATATTTGGTCTACCCTTCTTTTTCCTCCCTGTGGTTCCCAATCCATGATTATCTTAGATAGTCTTCCTTCTTCCATCCTTCTAATGTGTCCGTACCAATTTAATTGTTTCTTCTTTATAAAATCTAATATTGAATATTGTACCTGCATTTTTTCTTTTATATATGAATTTCTGATTTTATCCTTCCTGGATATTCTTGCAGCACGTATCCAGTAGTCCATTTCAGTGGCGAGTAATTTTTTTTTTTCATTTGTGCATTTAAAGCCCACACATCAGCTCCATAGGTAATGATGCTTCCGATTATTGTATTAATAAATAATAGTTTTAAAAAACTAAAAGAACACGCTTTATTAGAAAACTAAAAAAATGAAAAATAATTTTAATTTCCAATACGCTTGGGATAAAATAAAGTGGTCAACAAAAAAATCATCTCCAACACATATAGAATAAAATTAGAGTTATCAACAAAAAGAAAATAATTTTACCATCAAAAGCGTGGGGTGCTTTTTATGATTTTTACATTTTCTTCTTAGAAAGCTTACTTTTACCAATATCTGTTTATTATCAAATATATTAATTGATATAGAGCACCCCACGCTTTTGATGGTAAAATTATTTTATTTTTGTTGATAACTCTAATTTTATTCTATATGTGTTGGAGATGATTTTTTTGTTGACCACTTTATTTTATCCCAAGCGTATTGGAAATTAAAATTATTTTTCATTTTTTTTAGTTTTTTCTAATAATGCGTGTTCTTTTAGTTTTTTTACAAGGATTATTTATTTTTTTTATTTTTTAGTTTTAATATTTTACAGAATAAGATAAGAATGTAAATATCTTTAAATTCCATACTATTGTAGTATGAGCTAAAATTATTACTCTTCTAAAAAAAAATCCTCCCCAGCCGGATTCGAACCAGCGACCTATGGATTACTAAAATTATATACCACTAGTTCACCGCTCTACCAACTGAGCTCTGACAAGGATTGACTAAAAAATCGACAAGTCCGTAACCTATTATACCAGTTTTAATGTTTTTGATTTTCTGATGATTCTGGCCAGGAATTTAGAAATAAAATATGAAATTATTGTAGTGTCATGGGTCCTGTACAAGTATACAAAGTTGCAAGTCGATCCAATGCTTCTAAGTGGGTGAAAATCGTGTTCAAAGATTCCGTTACATAAATACAAAAACACTTTTTTTGATTTTATGATGATTCTGGCCAGGATTTTAGAAAATAAATATGAAATTATTGTATTGTCACGGGATCTTTACAAGTATACAAAGTTTCAAGTCGTTCCAATGTCTCTAAGTGGGTGAAAATCGTGTTCAAAAATTTCGTTACATAAATACAAAAATACTTTTTTTGATTTTCTGATGATTCTGGCCAGGATTTTAGAAAATGAATATGGAATTATTGTATTGTCACGGGTCCTTTATAAGTATACAAAGTTTCAAGTCTATCATATGTTTCTAAGTGGGTGAAAATCGTGTTCAAAGATTCCGTTACATAAATACAAAAACACTTTTTTTGATTTTATGATGATTCTGGCCAGGATTTTAGAAAATAAATACGAAATTATTGTATTGTCACGGGTCCTTTACACGTATACAAAATTTCAAGTCGATCCAATTATTTTAAGTGGGTGAAAAACGCGATGAAAGATTCAGTTACATAGATAGATAGATAGATAGATAGATAGATAGATAGATAGATAGATAGATAGATAGATAGATAGATAGATAGATAGATAGATAGATAGATAGATAGATAGATAGATAGATAGATAGATAGATAGATAGATAGATAGATAGATAGATAGATAGATAGATAGATAGATAGATAGATACAGGTCAAGCTAATATAAAGCGTGTAAAAATAGCATTTTTTGTTTCTTTGAAGATATGTTTGTCCCATACTATTCCATTTAGGGCAGATATAGCATACTTTCCTATAATAATAATAATAATAATAATAATAATAATAATAATAATAATAATAATAATAATAATACATTAAATAGTAATTAAAATAAGCTTATAGAAATAAACAGATAATATTATAAAAGATAATTCTACATTACAGCTATGTAAAAAAAGAACAATCCTCATATTTTGTACGTAAAATTTAATATATATTTATATATTCCAGTTACAAATTACTACAAAAATAACATTAGCTGCCATACATTTATCAACAAGGCAGTCAATTTATCAATAACTAGCGGACCCGGCAGACGTTGTTTTGCCAAATCGTTCAATTCTCGTGTCATGGCCGAATCATAAAAATATGAGTTAACTAATTAATAAGTTTGCAAGAAGACTCCTCACTGCCATATGTTATGATTCAAGGCGCGTATATTATGACGTCACATTGTTGTCACGCGGAATATGCAGATGACTAGCACATTTGATATAAAAAATTCCTATTACCTGATCGCAGGTTACCTATCGGGATCAGTTGTGAATCTAAATCATCCTGGGTCCCACTCAAACACACGCACAAAAATTTAATCAAAAATCGGTCCAGTCTTATAGGCATTCTTTAATTTCGGATTTAAAGTAAACGTCCACTTCTAACGGTCGGATTTCGCAGATTTTTGGATAATACATACCTCTGTTTAAAATAATAGGATACTCCGAGTTTTGTTGTGAAACATCGGAAATTACGATCGCTAGAGCGATTTTTAAATTTTCCTTTCAGGTGAACTCCTACAACTAATGATTTTAGAACATAATAGAAAACGTTAAGCTGAAAATATATAAAACTATTGTTCTACCAGTTATATTATATGGGTGCGAAACATGGACTCTTACTTTAAGGGAGGAAAGGAGATTACGAGTATTTGAGAATAAAGTTCTTAGGAAAATTTTTGGACCAAAGAGAGATGAACAGACAGGTGAATGGAGAAGACTACATAACAATGAACTACATGGTCTTTATAGGAAGCCAGATATAATAAGAACAGTTAAGTCCCGTAGACTGCGATGGGCAGGACATGTTGCGCGTATGGGGAATGAAAGACGTGCATGGAAACTTCTTGTAGGAAAGCCAGAGGGAAAACGCCCAGTTGGTAGACCAAAAATGAGGTGGGAGAACAACATTAACTATGATTTGAGGGAAGTAGATTATACAGGGAATGATTGGAAAGCATTAGCTCAGGATAGGGATGTATGGAGAGCTTATGTCCGTGCGGCCATGAACCTACGGGTTCGATAGTGCCAGTGAGTAAGTAAGTAATAGAAAGGGCTAAACACTCGCCGCATCTAAAACCCTGCATATGCACATTTTCAAGATCGGTTGAATGGTTTAGAAGTCTATAAAGGATAGACATGCATACATGCATACATACATACATACAGACATACTTTATATATAGGCCTATATACGTATATATTGCCTAAAATTGTTATGGAATGGATCCCAATAGAAAGGAGGAAGAGAGGAAGGCCGAAGAAAACTTGGATAGAAGGTGTACAAGCAGATATGAAAATCAGAGGATTGGAGGAAGATCAATGGATGGACAGAGAGGAATGGCATTTGGTTTCCGGATGACGGCGGCAACTGCCATGATACCGGATGATGATTATATATATATATATATATATATATATATATATATATATATTGTTTATAACTATTTTATTTAAATTATGTTTTTTTTTCAGTTTTTAATTAACGATTTTAACGTTATTCGTTGTAAACACACACACACACACATATATTAGAGGATTGCCACAAGGACAAAGTGATACAGACAATTAATTTCCAAAATTGATTAAATACATTTTGTAAATGCAATAATAAATGGGTGCGAAACATGGACTCTTACTTTAAGGGAGGAAAGGAGATTACGAGTATTTGAGAATAAAATTCTTAGGAAAATTTTTGGACCAAAGAGAGATGAACAGACAGGTGAATGGAGAAGACTACATAACAATGAACTACATGGTCTTTATAGGAAGCCATATATAATAAGAACAGTTAAGTCTCATAGACTGCGATGGGCAGGACATGTTGCACGTATGGGGAATGGGAGACTTGCATGGAAGCTTCTTGTAGGAAAGCCAGAGAGTAAACGCCCAGTTGGTAGACCAAGAATGAGGTGGGAGAACAACATTAACTATGATTTGAGGGAAGTAGATTATACAGGGAATGATTGGAAAGCATTAGCTCAGGATAGGGACATATGGAGAGCTTATATCCGCGCGGCCATGAACCTATGGGTTCGATAGTGCCAGTGAGTAAGTAAGTAAGTAAGTAAATGCAATAATAAATTTCAAATTGTAATTGAAGTGTATTCTATAAAGCAGAAATTTTTTAAAGATGGTTTCTTAAAATTGAAATTGGTCCTATAATGGCAGCGATGGCAATTTTAGAAAGAGCCTATACACTCTATCTAAGTCTGAGGAATTCCAACCTGGTATAGTACATCTTACCCCGATCATCAATCTTGTGACAGTATCTAATTGATATTTATCTTTGTAATAGTCACTGTTGGTTCATGTATGGCTTTCTTTTCAAAGTGAACTTCCTCAGGTTGGCCATTATGAGTCTCAAAACGAATTGCGGGATCTAATGTCATACATAGTGATTTAATTAATGGGAAGGCAGGGAGACGGAGTCCTCCAAAATATTTGGTGTGAATTTTTTAAATATATATCCTTATATTTCCTTATAATTTACTACAACAATATTGCCAGTAGTTAGTTATTTTTGTCTCGCACATCTATGTACTGTACGCTTCTTTTTGGAAGCACCTATAAAAGTGAGTTTCTCCAATATATATATATATATGAAATTCAAATATATAGGAACAGAAATTAATAGCAGCAACGGAATAACAGATGAAATCCTCCATCAAGCAAATAATGCAAACAAAATATCGGGGCGTTTAAACAATACTATTTAGAAAAATAAAAAATTTAAGAATAGATACAAAAGTAAGAATTTACAAATCTGTCATAATACCAGTTCTAACATATGGTTGTAAACAAAATAAATCAATGAAACAATCGAAATGAAAGTTTTAAGGAAAGTCGTAGGAAAATCGCTGAGAGAGAATTCGCAGCTCTGTTATTAGAGAAGAATGTGAAATTGAACCTATAAACCTCTGGATAAATGATAGAAGACTAAACTGGAACGATCGCATAGATAGAATGGAGAACAGTAGATTAGTGAAGAAAGTACGTGACTGGACACCTCAATAGAAAAGGCCTTTAGGACGACCACAACTACGATGGAAGGACGTCACCATACCCCGGACCTGCAGTGAATGAACACGCAACAAGCTGCCAGCTTTCATACGTAGAGGAAGAAGAAGAGGAAGAAAAGGAGAAGAAAAGAAGATATATATGACAAGATAAGAAAAATAAATGCCTGGACGGGACTCGAACCCGGACCTCCGAGTCGAGGCATTTAGTTTTATTATCCTGTCATATTAAGCTTGCATTGCCCAATGTCAAAAAGGTTTAATTAATATATATATATATATATATATATATATATATATATATATATATATATATATATATATTCCCAATTGGGGTTTCCTTTTGATATTCTAGTAGAATAATGCAATTGGAAATTTACGCTTAATAAAATCTGATTAATGAAATGGAATTTAAGCATGGTATAAGTCTTTAATAAGTCAGACAGGCAATATTTGTTCTTGTGTGTATGTTAATTTGATAGGATTATTTAAAAAAATCGTTTTACCTGAAAGAGATACGAGTAATGCAGTAGAAATAACATAACTTTTGAAAATAATTCACAATTTGTCCAAACAAAATGCTACACTATTTCATGATAATTTGTTGGTCATTATAATTCCCGATAAAAATTTCCATTCATGAAAACAAACCATAACAATAAATGTACATCTATCATTGGCTTTCGCCTTTAACTTTGTGAACAATATTGTATTCTGACATGCAATTTTCTCATTACTTGCCTCTTTGATGACAGCTCATGGACAAAATTCTAAAACAACTGTAATCTTACTGCACTGACGTTTAAGTTTGAACTATGGTTAGTAAATCGAACTATATTTTCTTATTTTTAAACATTGTTACAATTTGTGAGAATTAAACCTTATTTAGCAATATATATTGTGAGATATATTGATTTATATTTTAATTAAAATAGAAACAAATTTCAAAATAACATTTAGATTGTATATATACACAATAGGTATATGACTATTAGTATAAGGTTATACATTCATTTGCTGTTTCAAACAAATTTCAATAAACTTGATTGACAAATTTAATTTTAATCACACTGCTAATTTCATACAAAATGATAAAGACCCTAGACCTATAGTGCGCAATATAGAGTGGAGCGCTGTTTTCACAGTGCCAAGCGGTGTGGCTCATTCTGTGTCGTTGATTGAAGGTAGACTCAACAACGGCACAGTTTACGATGCCCCGCTCCAGCTGATGATCACACTTCCATACTTATATATATAATTACATTTTATTACCCATACCACCGGAATACAGGCCAGAGAAACCAGTTGAATTTCCTACAGATAACTGCAAGGAAATTAGTAGCCAAGTAGCATACAAGTTCCAGAAACGAGCATTAGAGGGCATGTTGTTGCCGTCACTTTATATAAACCCAAGATGAAGGTTGGATGGCAATAGAAGGCAATAAAATATATTTACTGATGTCCTCTGCCCCATAAGGAGCAACAGGAATTTAGATAATTCCTTTAATTTGTATGTCTCCTTTGCATACATAATAATTAAGTCACTTAATTAGTTTTAAGTTAAATTAAGGGCACTAATTCAAATGAATATGATTATATTTTCATTTTTCTTTAAGTTCGTTCTTAATTTAACCTCTCTCATTTAGATACTGTTACGTGTCCCATGCTACCCCGGCCTTACAGCGACACGATCTGTCGGGAGATGACGTTTAAATTTTGGATCACATACATCGTAAGTATTATTATTATTATCGTATAAAATGTTGTTTTTGTACATGAAATTTACATTGCTACATTTAATGTATCTTTAACTGTTTATAATTCGTATAGTGTAATCTGTATTTACCAAATATTTAGGCCTATTAGTATTTGTGCTGGTTGAGTGGAAGAGAAGGCCTTATGGCCTTAACTCTGCCAGAATAAATAAACAATATTATTATCATCACCATCATCACCATTATCATCACCATTATCATCATCATTATTATTATTATTATTATTATTATTATTATTATTATTATACTATACTATACACATTGATACGGAAGGCCTTCCCGAAAGAGGGATCAGCTAAATACGGTTATCTGCGAGACAACACGATAATTTAAGACAATGCACATCAATCAATCAAGCACACATTCATAACAAAGCGAATGTGATACAGTGATTGTGATTGCCAAATGATGCATGGAATTGATTGTGCCCTTAAGTTTTCTGACAGGTGAGGAAAACCCACGAAATATCTCACTCAGAAAAACTTGTCCCGACCAGAGATCGGACACGTGGCCGCTTCGTATGAGGCAACGACGTTACCCCAATACCAAAGCGATGGACGATTATCTTAAATAATAATAATAATAATAATAATAATATAATAATAATAATAATAATAATAATAATAATAATAATAATAATAATAATAATAATAATATAATAATAATAATAATAATAATAATAAATAATAATAATAATAATAATAATAATGATAATGATAATGATAATGATAATAATAATAATAATAATAATGATAATACTAATAATAATAATAATAATACTAATAATAATAATAATACTAATAATAATAATAATAATAATAATAATAATAATAATAATAATAATAATAATAATAATTAATAATAATAATAATATAAAAATGTAGGTCTAAATTATGAAGAAGTTATCTAGCAGAACGCTGTGTGAATTTTTTTTATTTCATCTTATTCGTTAGCATAGAAGGATATTACTGCTCGTTCGTTTATATAGTAGGCCTGAGCCTATTTGTATTGTTACGAAGCTAACGCAGAAATATCTTAAAGTTTACACATTGCAATGCAGTTTCAGGTGTCATGCATCTCTGTGAAAATTGGACTTTTGTTCTTCCTCTGTGAAAGAAACATTTTTGAATTTTTTTTCAAATGCCCCAGGTTTTGTCTTTCGACATTCTTGGTTTCTCTCCTGGCATGGCGTACTTGTAACCCACTTCTGAGGTTGGGGCGCCTGGAAGGCGGGGTTACGTTGCCCCGATGATATGATGAGTGATGATGATGATAATGGTGCGCCAGGAGAGCCCCTAAACCTAAGCTTAACCTAAGATGAATATGAACGATGATTATTGCGATGGCCATATGATTTCGGGGACCGTTTGGGCCTTAAAGTTTTCTTGACATTTGTCTTACGGGTGAGGAAAAACCCCGATAAAAACCTCACCCAGAAAAACTGTCCCGCCCGGGGATCGAACCCGGGCCCGCTGCGTGACATGGCAGCACGCTACCCCGAGACCACAGCCTGGATACATTTTTGAATATTCTTCGCCGGAAAAGTTGCAACAAACTTGGAACGAATCATACGTTTTCAGAAATGGATATGCTGTAATTATATCAACAAGAAGACAAGTGTAAAGTTTATTTTCAAAAGCCTCTTATTCATAACAATAAAGATAAAAATAAACTAAATACAGGTGCAAAATAGTAAGAAATTCCAATTTCATAAATTTGTGGGAAACTATTTCTCAGTAAACAAGAGACAGTTTCATTATAGTGTTCACTTTTAAAGCAAGTTTGTAATGATTCAGAGGGCGTTTCAAAGCAAAATGTAGGCATACATACAGTAATCTGCGAAGAATGCAAACACACAAAATATCAGTTCTGGTACAAAGAGGACAAGAGACGTTTTGAAAATGAACCCCTCAAATATATCTTTCACAGAAATTATATTTGTTAATCTCATTAGCATTAATTATGTAATTTCCTACCTATAGCTGAAGGTCTTACATACAATCCCTTTTTGAATGAATGTCTGTAAATGTACGCTGTTGCTCATTTAGATTTGATGCGATTTGATTCTGTCAGCCAATGGCACAGGATTCTACAGTGATGGAATATAGCTTGTATTAACAGCTGTTCCAGTCGTTTCCTGTCCACAAGTAATTTCATTCAACACAATTCTGGCTTAATTTCTGCGTTTTCTCCATTAAGGGAATAACCTGTCAGCGTCAATATGGTACGTTTTCAGTGAATGACGTGGCCGTCAGACATGACACAAAATTAATATCTTTTTTGTAACATAATACGATTTACTAACAATTTCGTTAGAATTGATCACTTTATTCTAACTTTCCTAAAAGTATGTTATTTCATTCCCTCATTTATTATGGGTTCAAATTGGTAAGTGCTCGGCCTGAAAAAATAAAATTGTCTTTTTTTAAACTCCGTACAGGTATTTCGAAAATATTCTACAGAATTTTTACCTCCAAGAAAAGACAAAGCAATAGGCAAACTATGGTCAATTTAATAAAAAATAATATAAATAAAAGACGAAAAACTAATATAAAAACTGAGAGATTCAGCTCCCACATAGGAGGTAGTTTCTTCAAATTTTAACGTGAAAACGAATAATAGAACATTGTCTGACCAACGGATCTGTGTCCCCGTAAAAAAATGCGAAGAGAACACCAATTCCTATTCTGGCTCGATAAATCATTTCCTATTTCTCTTTTCTTTCGTCCCTCCCACTATTAACAATTTTGAGCCTTCTTGGGGAACAGATTATTTGCACTTGCAGTCCAGTGTTGTCAATTCAACATGAACATTATAGCACGGAGTGGCGAAATAAATATTATTAAGCAAATAATAAAAGTCAATCAGCGTCATCAGATCTACTTAAATATGAAGAAGTAATAATTAATCTTACATTATTCAATATTCAAGATCCATATCACTGTTTGGGGGAAGTTTGGCAACATCCCGACTCGAAAAGTTATCATGGCTGCTATTTCATGTGGTGGGAGGGAAGCGCGGAATGGAGTGAGTACAGGCGTTAACTTTTCTAAGAACGACTGCAGCGCTGAGGGAGCACAGATCCGTTGGTCCGACAAAAGTGTGCTGTTCTTTCTATCTTTTAATCAGTTTAATCTGTCCTTTTGTAAATACTTTTACGAGCTCCACATCACCTGAGTACCACCAGCTGAGAGAGAATTTTAAACTCTGGATTGCATATTTTACATTTTTTATTGCCACACAAGGATGGAGGAATGAGCGTTCAGTTCAATGTCACGGCAACTTCTGAGATTACACCATCATTTAATAAAATACACACTATTCAATTATTCATACTAAAAAAATGAGAAATTGATATAAATTTTTATGATGGAAAATATGATAGTTATCGTGGATTATTTGGGCTTAAAGTTTCCAGACATTTCTTTGCAAGTGAAGAATAAAACCTCACGCATGAAACTTGTCCCGACCGGGGATCGAACAAGGGCTGCAGCGTCTGAGGTAAAGGTCATATACCCCTAGACCACAGTGATGGACAGTGTGCATTCAAGGAATCTAACCTTACCTGATTTGCGACCTTCGCAGACCTGAATATTATTAAATTATACTAAATGTGTCAGAATGAATTTGAAGGTGAAACCTCACGTTGTTTTAAGTCGAATTAACTTGTAATTGCCAGCTGCCTGTATTAATAATACATTCAATTCTCAGCATGTCGCTCGGTGATTTATGTTCATTGCCTCATTCTTCTAGCAAGTACATTTTACTGTTCAGTGTACTCATGACTGAACTGCACGCACGCTTCACATATACTCTGGTTCCTGAAAGTAAGTTCGTATTATTTAAAATGTCTGTTTCTAGACTATGGGATCAAATCATCAGATATGGTAGAGAAGTTGAAACTAAGTACCGTATTACTATAGAGCCCGGATTTCTATGTAATTACATTTTTTTTTTTCGTTTGCAAGTATTGATCTGAGAACTTAAAATGTTTACGTATAAGAAAGACTATTATGACCATTATATTTCAAATTACCGTTACATATTTTTACATATTTCTATCAATGTTACATATTTTAAACATAATTACATATTTTTACATATTATGTCAAATATTTAATTGGTCACACACGTCCAACTGCTTAAGTGTTCGCCAATGACGTTTTGTGATGTCGAGCGATCGTTTTCAAAGAATGAAAAACAAATTTTGTTGATTGACAAAAACTAACTCTTGAAAATATCGAAAAACATCTTGTCACTTATTGTGCTTCGTACCATGATAGATTTTAGGATTGTACTTAATATGATGGGTCTTGCTATATTTAGGTATGACAATGTATTGCGTAAAATACTTTTTTCACATTTTAGTAACATAATAACATTTTAAAACTTATAATAGCTTGGAAAAATAATGAAATTCATGTAATCGCAATTAGAATAAACAAATAAAATAATTTTAACATTTCTTTGTAATTTTTATATTACATATTTATTGCATATTTTATGTTTTTGTTACATATTTATATACATATTTTATAGGATAATACTAAATAAAAATCCGGACTCTAGCAATAAGGAACCGCTGAGTGGAAATATCCATTTTCGTGATCTTGAACTTTTAATACACCGTGATTCAAAATTGACTTTACAACTTCACAAGCTTATAGACATTTATTTAGAAGACCTACAGAATTGGTTTAAATGTCATATCATAGCACAACTCATCAAGTTTTCACCTATTCAGTCAACGTGGTTCAATGTGGCTTCCGTTGGTCATGCAGCAAACATCCAACCTGAAATCAATCTCCTCCCACACACGTTGCAGCATATCCGGCTTCAATAACGCAGCTGCGGCGGTGATTCGGTTTCGGAGCTCAGCAAGATTGGCAGATAGGGGCGGAACGTACACTTTATCTTTAAGTAACCCCCATAAGAAAAAGTCCAGTGGCGTTAAATCAGGAGACCGAGGTGGCCATGTTGTTGGTCCCCCACGACCAATCCACCGACCAGGAAACCTCGTGTTCAGAAAATCACGGACGTCGATGAGGTAATGTGGAGGTGCACCATCCTGTTGAAATTGAATGTGTCCTTCTTGGTCGTCTGCATCTATCTGTGGGATAAGAAACTGTTGTAGCATATACAGATAAATCGTACCGTTGATAGTTTTTTCTTGAAAAAAGAAGGGGCCGTACACTTTAGTTTTACTTAGGGCACAAAACACATTCACTTTCGGGCTGTACGTACGTGTTGCAGATGGAGATGTGGAGGTTCAGAGCCCCAGATCCTGCAGTTATGGGTATGTAATTTGCCACTGACGTGGAATGTAGACTTGTCGCTGAAGATTACGTGGTTCAAATACGTTTCATCTTCCTCAATCCGACCAAGCATTTCTGCACAGAAATCACGTCGAACCATCTTATCAATATCAGTAATGTGTTGCACCATCGAAAATCGGTATGGTTTCAAGTGCAAACGTCTCCGTAGTATGCGCCAAATGGTCGGTTGTGAAATGCCAGTCTCACGTGATGCACGCCGCCTTGATTTCCTAGGGCTCCGAGCAAAGCTATCCCTCACTTGTTCAACCACAGCTTCAGCCGTACGTGGACGGTCAGTATGCTTGGAATGACTAACAGAACAGCCAGTCCTAACAAATGTTTGGTGCCAAGAATAAATTGTTGGCCTGCTAGGAGGATCCTTACCATACTGGGTACGAAATCTACGCTGAAGAATTGCCGCAGATTTAGTTTCTTCGAACAAAAACACACAACGAGCACGCTCGGCACCTGTGAAAGCAGCCATTTTGATATGAACTACGTTAGCGCACGCGGTGAGAGAACTAGGTACTATAAAACTATGTCGTTGAAAACTTGATGAGTTGTGCTATCATATGATATTCTGTAGGTCTTCTAAATAAATTTCTATAAGCTTGTAAAGTTGTAAAGTCAATTTTGAATCACGGTGTACTTTATGTAAATATACGAGTATATTGAACAATTTTATACTTGTCTCCACAATTGAAGGGTTTAGGGGAAGAAATAAGCAAGTCAAAAGTTGCCAAATTTGAGTTTTCATATCCTTTTTTAAGGAGAACGCCGTAGCGTAGTTGGTTAAGGCAATAATCTACAAACCGTAAGATCGGGGGTTTGAGTCCCGGTGGGTTTATCATTTTTAACCTACCTAAATCCTGTAGCGGCACCAAGAACCTGGGTAGACTCACCCTCTAACGGAAATAACAACCAGACACTTGTTCTGAAGTAAAGACGGCCATCAGGTAGGGCGAAAAACCTAGCTGACTTCTTGTGCCGATTATCTAGAAAGTTGCGTGCCTTAACCTCCTGATACCCCAAGGACTCCCAAATGCCGTAGTGGGATCATTTTACCTTTATTTGACATAAAAACCTGATATCTTGCACTGTGCTTATTATACATATTAAGTTGGCCGCTTGGTCCAGTGGTTATGTTCTTTGCCTTTAGTCCCAAGGATCGCGTGTTCAAACCCGGCTGGGGTGCATTTTTAGGATGAAAAATCCAAGAAATAAATCATCGGGAGGGACTTTAAGCCGTGGATTCTGAGTCTGAAGATTTTCTGGCTCGTAAAAGAACCCTAAGCCTGAAAAACGATGCCTCTAAGAAAATAATTACCGACTTTATACCATCCAAGTAATACCCTAGTTGACTACTAGACGTATCTTGAGGCGACATGCCACTCATGACATCTGTATGGAAATAAGCGTAACTAAATCAGCTTGGTTAAGAATCTCCAAAAAAAGGGAGAGGCACTACTTGGGCTCTAAGAACCATAGATTGGATGGATGATTATATTAAAAGGAACAATGATAAGGAAGTTCTGTAAAACAACTATAGGGTAACAGGCAACGTTTTATGTTACAGAACTGTGTGAGACGTGGAACATTTGCATTGATATATTGTTATCCTGCGAAATTCACTAATATGGACACCTTTCTTTCCCGAATCTCTGTTATTTGATAATGGAAACCAACCCGACACTTAATATACATTTCAAAATATATTGCTATTGATTAGCTATGTGCAGTTTAATGATGTATACAATTTTATTATAAACCTATGAGGAGTTGGTTGCCAGGAAAAAAAAAAGACACATGATATTTTAAAAAAGTTTGGTAAATTAATGCGTTGTTTAATATTCGCAGAGGATGTGATTGTTATGATCTGTTATTATATTAATCCCCAGCTAAGTTCCTGTTTCACTGTAAACAAACTTGCATAAGGTATTACTTCGCCGATATCGTCTATTGGGGGAACCGTGGTGCTACTTTTACCCGCCATATGACTGAATCGTGTAAGGAACTGTCATCGATAGAAACAATGTTCTTAAGCAACATCGTATTTTACGGGAAATAAGACTGAATGCAAGGCAAGATGGTACCAATAATTAGGAACTTCATCCATTTCTTATTTATTTATGACAAAAATATATATATACGGACCTACTTTATCAGATGTTTGCGTTTTTTTTCATTATGTCAATATATATCTTTATTTACAATTTAATTAAGAACAGCATTTATAATAATAGCAAATTCCGAAGATAATCTACAGAAAGGTCTGTATGAACTTAACAAAATTACAGAAGAATATGGATTAAAGATATCTACAGAAAAAACAAAAATTATGGCATTTCAAGGTGTAGATCCTGTCAGAAGTAAAATTGTACTGGACAATAAAATTTTGGAGCAGGTGAATAATTTTACATATCTAGGATGCAATATCTCATATGAAGAAGAAAAGGATGTAAATGCAAAAATATCTAAATTTTTAAGAATTTTAGGGTTAATAAATTCTATCTTCAAGCCAAAGTTAGTCCAAAAGCATTCAAGACTGAAAGTGCATAAAACACTGGCTCTTCCAACTCTTTTGTATGGTAGCGAAGTATGGACGTTGAAACAGAAGGATATACAGAGACTTAGATCTGCTGAAATGAGATATCTTCGGAGGACTGCAGGATACACACTACTAGATCACAAAAAAAATGAAGACATCTTGGAAGAATTACACATGGAATCTTTAGAAAACAAAATTTCTGATTATAAGTCAAGATGGATACAACATGTTCATCGAATGGAAGATCACAGAATACCCAAACTAATGTTAAGATATCAACCTGCAGGAAGAAGAAGACCAGGACGTCCACTCAAAAGACTTCTGGATGGTGTTTCTCTTGAGGCCGAAACAGGTCAACAAATGGCCTAAATTCGTGAATGTACTATGATGATGATGAACAGCATTTATGCTCCTGTTTATTTACCTGCAAATTCTGCTGTTATTTTCACAATCTCAATGGTTAATGTAGGATAATTTTCACTTAACTGTTTGAAAACATTCAAAATAATTTGTTTCTTTCCGCTTTTCAAAAGGTTTTCCTTTTTCATTATTTAAAATTGTATAGGAGAATTGATATTCTAATGTATTCTATATTACGCATGCAAAAAATTTAACACTGGTTCGTATATTCATTTAATCCAATAAAATTATAATTGTATATATAGACGAGGTCATTCTATAATGGCAATCAAGTTTAACCACAGATTTTGAAGTTGGCAATACAATTCTAAATACAATATTGTTTGCAGACGATCAGACAATCATTAGCTCTTCAGAACACAATTTACAAATAGCAGCGTGTAAATTAAATGAATAGCAAATAAATTCAATATGACAATCTCTGGAAGTAAATAGAAAGTAATGGCATTCAACGGGAAAGACCATATGAGGTGTAAAATCAGCATTAATAACAGTACAATTCAACAGATGAACAATTTCAATTATTTAGGATGCAAGGTATCATGCTGCCAGAAGGAAGATATTGATATTAAATTAAACAAGTTTTATAGAATGTATGGCACTATAAAACGGACACTGAAAATAAAACTGTGAGGAGCACACAATTAAAATTTTACAAAATTATGGCAGTACCTGTCTTAACGTATGCAAGTGAAAATTGGACTCTTAACCGTTCAGACAGAAGAAAAATAGATACTACAGAAATTAAGTTCTTACGTTCGGTAGCAGGTGTGACAATTTTGGACACAAAAAGAAATGAAGATATTAGAAATGAATTAAATATTTTTAATTTAACAAGTAAAATTGGTAATATGGGAAACAACTGATATGAACATGTTAAAAGAATGCCTATAGATAGAATCCCCCAAATTTTATTAAAGTACAGACCAATAGGACAAAGAAGTGTAGGACGCCCATTTACTAGATGGGAAGATTCATTAAATCCCACTCAATGTGAAAACAGGTCAAAATGCCAAATTTCATGAAGTACAAGAAGAAGAAGAACATTGTAACTATATATCTTGAGATTCTCCCATATAACTTATATAGGCATGTGTTAAATAATATATATTTTTATTATTTTTATTTCCTCTATTTCAAGTGTTAGAGAGGAAATACATTTTCTTACACATTTAAAGGTAAAACCATTATTCGATCAATGAAAACACAGTCATACATCTGGTTTGTTTACATTGCAACTGGAATTTAGCTTGGAGGAGACAATGAGTCTATGTTTTTTATAATATTTAATAGTAGTATTACTATTATAAATTCGATTTTTTTTTCTATGAACAATAACTTTGAATATCAAATAATAGTCAACCATCGTAGTTTTGTTTAATGTTGAACAAATTTATTTTTACCCTTTTATCAGCTGCTTTGAGGGTTAGTTTTTTTTGGGCACAAAATATTAAGCAAATTACAAAAAACGTCCTTTCATTTATTAGTGCCTATAGTATGGTATCGATTATACGAATTGATTGGAGGATGAACTTTTAGATAAAATTGACTCTGTACAGTTTAATCTGTATCTAAGAAGAAACTAGGGCATATAGGTGTAGTTAGTATTGTCATTTAACACAATCCATAACAATTCAAGTAATTGGTATCACAACTAAAATTTATGTTTCAAAGTGCCAACAAATTTACACAGAGACCTCTTATTTTAGGTTTGAAGTTATTTTATGTGTTGTAAATTAGCAGTATGAGACATATGACTTTACTTTTCTTCCAAAGGAAGTCATGCTCAATAGTTTAACGCTCTGAAAAATATATTGTCCAAATGAGTTTGAATCCGCTTGGTAACCACATGTCCTCCATGACCAACTACATGCAATATAAAAAAGGATTAATAGGGTAGAGACAATGTTCATTTTATATAATTTTATTGGAAGACGGAGAATAAGCCATATCTGAACAGAAATGCGGTAACTAGGGCTAAGACAATAGACCATTTGCATCCTCATTGAAGATATCCTATGCTTCAATGTTTACAACAGAAAACATATAAGAAGAAAGATGGTTAATTCTAATTTTTTTGCAGTACAATCAGCAGAAGACAATAATACTTTATAGAAATTGTTTGCAGAAGAGAATAATATTCATTCTTTATAAAGAACTAGCGTACCCAGCAGACGTTGTCCTGCTCGAACGTTCCATTCTCATGTCATGGGCGGACGATAAAAATATGTTACTTTTTTACCATAAAATTCAGCAATTATGATATAATTAGATATTATTAAATAAGTTCGCAAGAAAACCTCTTACAGCCTTCTGTTGTGGCTCAAGAAGTATGAATGATGACATCACATACTCATGAACATTAGAATTGTACCCTCCTTTGCAGATAAGTTAAGAACCGTCATATAACAATTATATTAGAGTGAAAAAAAAAAGATAAATTGATGAGAGTAAGTCAAAACAGTTTTTTTTTCTTTTCCCCAGCTAGATTTCATTTCCGACCCATACTGGCCGACATTCCATGAGAAAAATTTCTTCCCCCGTAGAGACTCGAACCACCGTAAGTCCCGTAGTTCTGCGCCAAGACTTCTTGCTTTAACCACTCGGCTACGGCGCGAGACTCTTAGTATTAATGAAAGACAAAAATGGTTATTGTGAGTTATCCATAAGAGATAAATATATGCTGTCGGGGACTTTTTTGTAGAGCTTCTTGAGATATTCAATTCTGTGTACATTAATTGTGTGTATTTCTTATGGTTTAGGCAGCGTAAGCCATTTAAGCGTCCAAAGAGCTACTTTTTTCACGTTTTCTACTACAAAGGGCGATTCTTAAGGATGTAGGAGTTGAGCATCACAACTCTCTTATAACCTATGTTCATCCCGGGAATCTCCTGAACATTTTGCAAAAAACCCCATCACAATCGGATCAACGGCATGGCCGCGCATAAAGTACGAACAAACAAATATACAAACAAACAAACATTAATTTTTATATACTGTATAAGATGAAGTATTGACTCCTGCAGACTGTACTGAAACAGATAAAGTTAAAACAACTCTGTTTTGATGTATTTCCTACTATAAACTTTGAAGCATATATTAATATACAGGATCTTCTTGGTGGTGGTAAATTATGTTGTACATACGAGTATTATCAATAAAATCCAGTCACCAAACAAAAATTAAAAACATTTGAAAAAGTCGACGCGTTTTGATAGCTAAACTATCATTATGAAGATATGTTTGGTGATAGGGTTTTATTATCGATGTGTAATATAGTTGAAGCATATGATGTCTCAATTCTGATACAACTGCTCCAATGTTTCAGCTGTTTCTATAGCACACATTTATATTGTAATGCAAACAATTATAGAGGAATAAGTTTATTAAATTCAGCTTATAAGATATATGCAAACATTTTATCATATACAATAAATAAAATAGCTGAAACAATATTACATGAGGAACAAAATGGATTTAGAAAGGGTAGGTCAACTATAGATTGCGTTTTTACAATGACCCAATTGATAGAAAAAAGAAAAGAATTTAATTTGCCCACGTAGGCCTATATAGCTTTTGTTGATTATACTGAAGCATTTGATAGTGTAAGTAGAAATAAATTATGGAACATATTAGAAATGAAAGGAATTCCTCAACACTTTATAAGAGCCATTCAGAGTTTATATATAGAAACAAATTTTACCCAAATAGACTGCGGAGATAAAATTAGTAAACAAAAAATAGAAATAAACCAGGGAGTAAGACAAGTGTGTCCGTTGTCACCAGTATTATTTAATTTATACTTGGACCATGTCATAAATGAATGGCAAGAACAAATTAATATAAATAGTGTATTGACAACTCTGCTTTTTGCAGACGATCAAGTAATAATGACAGCATCAGAAAATGCTTTACAACAATTCCTTTATACTTTAAATAATATCTCTCTAAAATACAATTTAAGAATATCTACATCTAAAACAAAAATATTAGCTCTGAAAGAAAAATGTGCAATAAGAACAAAAATAGTGATAAACAATGTAATTATAGACCAAGTTCAGAATTTTAATTATTTGGGATGTCATTTAGGTAATGACAGAAATTTAGATAAACACACTAAAATACGATTCAATTATCTATGTGGCACAATTAAACGTACTTATTGAATAAAACTAGAAAAGAAACTATTTTAAAATTTTAAAAAGTATTGGCAGTTCCATCTCTTATCTATGGATGTGAAACCTGGACATTAACAAAGGCAGATAGTAAACAAATAGAGGCTGCAGAAATGAAGATGTTGAGAGCAATAGCAGGATACCAAAGGACCGATAAAAAGAAAAACGAAGATATAAGAACAGAACTTAATATATTTAATCTCTGTGAAAGAATAAAATACTATCAAAATGCTTACTTTCAGCACGTATTACGAATGAATGAACAGCGCTACCAAGAAGAATGTATAATTATAAACCAAAAAGGGAGAAGATTGTTGGGAAGACCATTGAAGAGATGGAAGGACCAATTAGACCTATAATGAGATCGAAACAGGCCATTGGGCTTAATCCTTGTTATTGATGATGATGATGAATACATAAAACATATAAATGGATTCTTTCTTTGCCCGTTAATAGAACATGCATGCTATAAAAATGTACATAAATATTAAGATATTGTAAATTTATCTTTGTCTAATATGAAATCAAACTAAGAAAATGATACCTCATTTGTATATTACCCACTATTAAATGGATATTAATTCGCATAATGCATTGATATCCGAAGAATTGGAGTTCTACTGCAACTGCTCAGGATCTTGTGGAGATCATAGCGTTCATTTTGGATCAGCAGTTCTTTATCTCAAAATACTTAATTTGGACTTATCTTTCATCAGTTCTGATTTTCAAAACAGCAAAGCTATAAAAATTCAGCACAGTTGGACTACATACAAAAATTTGAACAAACAACTATATCTTAAAAATATTGCTCGCTTATAATGTTGGCAAACGGGCTAAAAAATGACAGGTCGAATAACATTATATAATGTGTGTCCTATGATGACGGAAGCACAAGGGCGGCAGAGCGCGAGAGTCACAAACCAACATTAATTTGTGTCGAGCAACTTATTGAATTTAATGATCCATGATCAGTTTTTGTAATTGCAGAGACCATTTTGAAACAATACTTTAATTCTTCCTCTTCGATCAAATGCTGAAGTAACGTTAAAATATTTTTTTTCATAAATCAGATGCCTGTCTTCCGCTAATAACGACGAGCTTTATGCAAAATTAAAATGTTTATCTGAAGATCGATACCGATAAATTTATGTGATCAAACCACGAGAATATAAACAATATATTATTGTAGTTTTTAAGAGTATCTAATTAGATGACAGGACATGAGGTAAGTATAAAGAATTTTAATTTAAATATTAGATATTATCTTTTTGTCTAATATGAATATAATATATTTTTGTCTAATATGAATATAATATCTTTTTGTCTAATATGAATATAATATCTTTTTGATCAAATTTTTATTTAGTATTTAATATTAGAGTTAATTCAAATTGTTATATTCTGATGTAATATATGTTTGTCCTGGTGAGTGGAAGAGAAGGCCACATGGCCTTAACTCCACCAGGCTAAATAAATATAATCTAATCTAAATTAAAATCATAGTGAGTTTTCCTAATAAAGTTCAATTATTGTGATGTTCGATTATGGAGTAATTAATGTTGATTTCTGTCTCGCATTTGAGGTTTCGTTATTAATTAAAGCATTTTACTGGCTGATGCTCAAACTTTTGTTTAGAAGATAGATCATGAGTCAAGATATTATCGTTTCACTATGATTGCTATCCAGCGGCTCGCTTTGTTTCTCCACAGCTGTTATATATAATTAAATACAAAGATGCCGACTACCGCCTTCCACAGCCGCTATAGTAATCCCGCATGTTAATCATTGTCAAGCATTGTAGCCCGGCACCTGCTTTTATATAAACGGACAACCGTCATAGTGAGGCGATAATAATCATCTATATATATTATTGTCTTGTATGAAACGACTCCATGTCTATATCTTTAAAAGTACGCTGACTTTTTTATATCATAATTTTCTAGTTACATTTATACATTTTTAAGTGTTGATGTGAATTTTACTCTTGATGAAAATGTTTAGCCAATTCTTAATATGGAGAATTCTATTATTTTGTGAAATTAGATTTCTAGTTCGGGCCTAGCGGAAGATTTGCGATTATTGAAGAATTTTGTCTGTATGAGATAATGCCTTAAACTTCTTGGTTTTTCCAAAATGAACGTAAAATTCACGAGAATTTATTGTAAATATGTTTGAAATATGAGAGTTGCTTGAAGATAACAGAGTATATGCAATGTTCTCCCATTTGAAATCAATGCAGCAGGGTAACTAATTCAGGGCTGAAAGGCAAATATCATAGTAACTTGGGGAAGCAACTAATCATAGCAGCCTGCCGCTGTCTAGGAAATATTAATGCCTTACTCATGCCACCATTGAACTTAATTGTACAACTGAGAGCCGTGGTCGCACGATTAGTGTCATTCAGGGCTGCTAATTCTCTAGAAATTTACTTCAATTTATTATACTACCTGTCATAGTTTCAACGCTCATTTTTTTTTATTTTTTAAATCGCATTTCAGCTCTTCTTTGTTCTCAAATTCTATTCGGATTAAATTCATTACCTTATTTTTTTAAATTCTGTTTATTGTAAGTTTGAAATAAGGTTTTCTTTAGAAGACTCTACTGTATTCCTTGGTGTATGTGTTATCCGCCGTTTTGAATTAAAATATGTTCATATCATATTTATATCGTAAATATTTAAACATTGGCGGTAATAGGGTTGTTCATGATTTTAACAAAATAAAAAAATATAAATAAAACAGATACATCGAAATGAGCATGGAAATTTGAAATATTACTTTCTTATTATAAATCCGTTGTCTATTATAAAACTGAAATGTCATTTTCTTTAATTTTATCACAATGGATAATAGTTTATAATTTACTGATGTGTGGAAATTATTATAAGCTAATAACATGTACTGGATTTATTTGTACAGAACAGTAGAATCTTATTTTTTTTTTAATTTGATATGTAGACCTATAACACTGGTTTGTATTAGGCCTATATATTTAATTGCTATGAAATATTGTTCCTCATGTATTTTTTTATACTGAGTTTATCACTTTTTTATTTATTACGTTAGATATTCGTTAGATCAGCACTATGAAGTTCTGGTTATATTGGAGAACAGTATATGATATAAATATGTTTAATGATAAAAATGATAAGTAATGTATCTTACAAATACTATTGAATTATAAAATGTCTTGTTTAAAATTCCTCAGTATGTTAAAAAAGTATTTAGAATGTTTATCAACCTATGGCTAAATGCCGGTACAGGCATGGTATAATATAATACATAATATAATAAACGAGAGGCACATTTTCTACTATACTGTAATAATATTCTTGATGTAATTAATTTTTATGACACTATTTATGAACTTTCTGTTTGGAGATTATTTACACACTCATCTAAAACAAGTATTAGGAAAACACCCTTCTATCCCTATAGAGTATTCTGTTTCTATAAACTTACATGTGTATTATAAACATATTATTTTTTATAAATTGGTTACTATTGTGTGTGTGTGTGTGTTTGTTTCAAAGCCATCCACTCCACTTTCCGTGTTTGGTTATGTACTAGGTGGATATATGGCGTTAATGAGGCCTATTTTCAATGTATGCACCATTTCGACAGAACACTTTATCTACTGTAGTGACAGGCAACTTCAAATATTGTTTGCTTACAGACTTAACGGGAAGAGAGATCTTGGAAGCCTGCAGAAGCGAAGGAGAGACCAGCCCATCTGAAGTGGTATACACCTGAAGTTCTAATAATGATAGAGATTGATGCTGGTAACTTTAAGTAAATTAATTATACTTGTATTGAGTACAGAGAAGAGTGTAGGATATGCGCACATTTAAGTGTTTGTATGTGTGTGTTGAATGAGCGATGATGTTCAAGATAAGTAGTAGAGAAAACCCGGTGCCGGAACGACGCTTACTCCTGTCAAATAGAATATTTTTTAAATATTTTATTATTCATTCTGCAAGTATACTTTGTGTTATTAACTTAGTTAAAGCTTATTTATAACGGTCAGAGACGCCCAGAGAAGGGAAAAGAAGTCACAACTTTCACTGTTTTACAGGACAATTCAAAATTTAAAAAAAAAATTATAGTACAGTCTGCTTATGTGTGTTCAGTTTCCAGCATTCATTCTCTATGGTTACATTTTATTACACCTACATTACACTTGAACACAACTACGCTTTCATAGAAAATCCAGACTCTGAACAATATAAATAATTATCATAGATGGCATTACAGCCCATTTTGAGCCCTGGCTAGTGACAAGATCTTCCTCCATTAATAACAGTAATTTTATTTATATACAGATTTTCAATGTTTACACATCTTTATGTGCCTAAAGTTTTATTTTTCTTCTCCACTCGTCTCTATCCATCCACTACATGTCCTCCAGTCCTCTTGTTCTCATTCCAGTGCTTTTTTCTTGCATCCACGAGTTTCGAGGTCTTCCTTTCCTTCTTCTTCAGGTGGACACCATTCCAATGTTTTTTCTGGGTAACCTTTCTTCTTGGATTCGTCATACATGCTCATACCAATTCAATTGCTTGTATCTTATATGAGCTACTATTGAATATATAATATTCATTTTTTTTTCTCGTATGACAGCATTTTTTTATTTTTTCTAATGCTTAACATTTTGCTGCTCTCTTCAAGAAATCCATTTCCATCGACATAAGTTTTTGTTCTAAGATTTTGTGAATTTCCAAACTTTAGCTCCATATGTAACGTTACTTCTCACTATTGAATTAAATATTTGTAACTTATTAATAACAATAATAATAGCAATAACTTGCATAATCAAATTCAGTTAAAATACGACTGTAAAAAATTATGGACAATGAGAGGTTATTATAGTTTGACCAATATTTAGGACAATGTTTTGCATCTGGCAATTATATTATATTTTTTTTAATTTTCTGGTAATGATGATAAAAAGGTATTAATACACTATCAATTACCCTATTTTCTAAATGAATCATAATTGGCTATCTTCTACATGCTGACTGTGTACTTTATGGCATATAAATCATGCACTAAGGAGAATAAAAGGAAGCTCCCTCAAACTATAAAGCAGAGTTTGATTTTTCTAATGGCTCTTCCGTGTTAGACCTTCATTACTGAAGAAATATGAAGGATGGAGAGGCATTATAAGGAAAATCTTGAGGCTAAACGTACATTACAAAATACAAGGTTTACATTATGATCAAATTATGTTCATAATTCATAATTTTAACTTCCATGATAAGGGCAGGTGGAGTTACAAATCGGTATCCCCCTTATAGAAACCGGAATATACCTGGGCGTGGCATCCTTCAATTCCGGGAACAATTCGTTCATTTTATTTATTTTTTGAATTGGAAAACCAGTTACATATATCAGATGTTCTTCGTGTTCAAACCCCATAAACTTTATTTGCCTCATCTATTTCCCTATAGTGACTTAAGAAGTTATAAAATATTACTATTCAAACCGTGATATCTCGGCTTTATCTATACATTTTCAATATTAGAAGAAACTCAATGGATTAAAAAAGTTCATGTTTCAAAAACTGAGAAATTCTGTTTGCTTTTCGTCACTGTCTATACTTTCTTCTCTTTGAGATTTCGATAAATTCCAACTCTATCCAGATCACTTAGTTCATTTATTATTTTGTTAATTTATTTATATCTTGATCTTTTCATACAATTCTTATTTAGTTAATAGTTCAATTTAAAAATCCAAATCATCTTTATCAACTTACTTGTAATATTCATAAATTCAAAGCATTTTCATTATTCAATTTTAATAAAATGTATTGATCATTTTAATTCATCAATTCTATTAATTACTTTACAATGGTTATCCTTAAATCCAAAATAATAATTTAGAACAAATAATGGCTAATACTAGAATTCATACTTCAATATGGTTACGAGTGATTCTGTGCAAAAATAAATGTTCAATATGGATGTGGGTGTTTCTGTGCAAAAATAAATTCACGGCATGTAGATATTCATTACGAGCATTGTTTTGTTTGTATGAATTACAAATGTAATAATTTTTACGTCATTTATTATATTGGAGATCACGTTGGCAATGTAAATGTGTACTATTTAAATCAATAAATGGGCATATACTTTTAATAATCATGTTTGAACATCGTTGAGGTTAAAATTATTTCAATTTTAAAAATGTCAGTACCTTATATAACACAGTCGTCCTCAACTATAATATTTTCTGTTATAACCTTCGTTATATTATTAAAATTTAAAGCTTTTCGGAGACATGCTTCATCTTCAGGAATTTCAATATCAAGAAAATTCCTGAAGCATGTCTTCGAGAAACCTTGAATTTTAATAATATAACGAAGATTATAACAGAAAATATTATAGTTGAGGAAGACTGTGTTATATAAGGTACTTACTTACTCACTGGCACTATCGAACCCGTAGGTTCATGGCCGCACGGACTTAAGCTCTCCATACATTCCTATCCTGAGAATGCTTTCCAATCATTCCCTGTATAATCTACTTCCCTCAAATCATAGTTAATGTTATTCTCCCACCTCATTCTTGGTCTACCAACTGGCCGTTTTTCCTCTGGCTTTCCTACAAGGAGCTTCCATGCAAGTCTTTCATTCCCTATACGTGCAACATGTCCTGCCCATCGCAGTCTACGAGACTTAACTGTTCTTATTATATCTGGCTTCCTATAAAGACCATGTAGTTCATTGTTAAGTAGTCTTCTCCATTCACCTGTCTGTTCATCTCTCTTTGGTCCAAAATTTTCGTAAGTACTTTATTCTCAAATACTTGTAATTTCCTTTCCTCCCTTAAAGTAAGAGTCCATGTTTCGCACCCATATAATATAACTGGTAGAATAATAGTTTTATATATTTTCAGTTTAACGTTTTTTGAAAGGAGTTGGGACATCAAGAGTCTCTGCAATGCATAATTGTACGAAAAATTGAGCCTATGTTTAATTTCTTTGTGCATCTCATTCCTATTTGTGATTATTGTTCCTAGGTATTTGAATTCAGCCTCTTCCTTAAAATTTCCCTCATTTGTCATTAGCTGTCCATTTCCATTATATAATGAATTTCTACGTGAGACCATATATTTAGTTTTATTGATATTTACTTCCAGTCCTAATTTCTTAGTGTTACTCAATAGTGTGTGCGTGTTGTCCTTTAGTATCTCCTCGCTATCGGCCAATAATACTACATCATCAGCATAAACTAACAACTTATTAATACCATTGAGTTTTAAGCCTTCCTCATTCTCTAAAGATTTAATGGCATGCTCTAGTACAAAATTAAATAGTAGAGGAGATAGTGCATCTCCTTGCTTCAACCCATTCTGGATTTCAAAAGTGTCCGAAAACTGTTTGCCTACACGCACCCTACTCTTTGTGCCATTTAGACACATTCGTATAAGTCTTACTTTTTAGGAATTCTATATTAAAATTTAATAAATCCAAAAATCTTAAATATAGGCCGATTTCAATTTTAAAAAAAATATTAGCACCTTATACAGGGTGTTTTGATAACGGATGGCGCAAACTTAAATGACTGAAAGTACTCGATAATAGAAGCAACAATGTCCCAATAAACATGCGTCCGCAAACGAGCCGTTTGCGAGATAATTACGAATGTATGGTTACAAGCCGCCACTGACGTCATTGTTTGTAACATCGTACTAGGTGATTATCTCATTGGGCCACACATTCTTCCTCGAAAACTTAATGGACGGAGGTACCTTAGGTTTCTGCGGCGTCATCTTCCAGGATTGCTTGATGATGTTTCCCTTCAGCAACGTCGGAGTTTGTGGTACATGCATGATGGAGCTCCGGCACATTTTGTTGCTGCTGTGAGACGGCATCTAACGCGCAGATACGGCCAAAGATGGATAGGTCGAGGCGGATCTGTACCTTGGCCTCCAAGATCAGCTGATCTAAATCCTTTGGATTTTTATGTCTGGGGTCACCTCAAAGCGAAATGTACAGCACACCCGTTAACACGATTGAAGAACTGGAGCAGAGAGTTGTACATGCCTGTCAAAAATTCAGAAATGATCCAGGGGTTTTCGAAAGAATTCGACATTCATTGCAGAGACGAGCTCAGTATTGCATCCAGATGCAAGGAAGACACTTTAACATCTCCTTTAACAGGTAACCCATAAGTGAAGTGAAATGTGAACTAAATGAGATGAGAAATTAATAGTAAAGTCTAAATTCAAATAAATTTCTACTAACTAGGACGATGTTTACAATGAAGTCAGTGGCGGCTTGTAACCATACATTCGTAATTATCTCGCAAACGGCTCGTTTGCGGACCCATATTTATTGGGACATTGTTGCTTCTATTATCGTGTACTTTCAACCATTTAAGTTTGCGCCATCCTTTATGAAACACTCTGTATAAGGGATATATATATATATATATATATATATATATATAAGGTACTAACATGTTTAAAATTGAAATCGACCTATATTTAAGATTTTTGGATTTATTAAATTTTAATATTAATTTAACGGCTTTTTCCTATCACTTTATAGGCAATTTATTAAATATTTATGTCATCATCCGGGTCCTGTTGATAACAATTAGATCTCTGATTTGTTAGGAACATTTGTCTCGAATTTACGGTTTCTCCCTATATTTTGCAAACCATTTTTTTAAACCTTTCAGGTCATCAAAATCCGGGCCCTGTTGATGACAATTAGATCCTTAATTTGTAAGAAACATTTTACTCGAATATTCTTAATTTTTCTTTACAAACCTCAATTATAAACCGAGTTCCAGCAGAAATCATCGAACTAGGCACTCTGCATGAAACCCAACAACGTTATCCCTATACTACGGCTAAGGTCGTATCCGTTCTTATAAAGTGGTTTCACTTAAGGCCTTAGCAAGTTATTGGGATACAAGAAGGGTAAGACACCCATTTTCGAAGCAATCAGCACGATGTATGAGACAGATTATCAGCCCTGCGTGACGGCCGCCTTTAACCCAAGAGCACTATCTGGAACTCATATCCGTTAGAGATTGAGGTACCGCTAGAAGGTTTGTACCAGTTTAATGTTTATAACTTTATAACCATGGAGACTCTAATCCTGTAATTTCCAGCTTGTAGCATCATGTTTTACCAAGTACGCTACTGAGTGCCTCCATCTCATCATAGGTCTATAGTTTTTTTCAAGTAATGCCACGAGTGATTTCCAAATTATCGTTAAATTCACGACTCACGAAGTGAGAAGTGAATTTATGTAGAGAATTTGGAAATCAACAGTGACATTTGTTAGGACTATTTAACGAATACAATTAAGCTCTTTACTAAAAAATAATTATTTGAATATAGTTTCCGGTGTTTTAAAATATTTATATAGTTAATGTAAACGGCGATGTTTGAAAACAAATTAGAAATGTGAGGTTATGTATATTCACTGCAACTCGATCATATTATTTATTGCCAAATAGAATCGCAATATTGTAAGAATGCACTCTAGTGGAGAAATAATGAAACACATCAAAATATTATAATCAACATTATAGGGTAATCATTTTTATATTTTGAATAAACAACTCAGTAAAATCACTGAATCTATTCATTATTTGCTATATTCAATACATGTGTTGGAGAAAAATAATGGTCTAACCTGTTCAGAATATTAAAAAAAGGAGGAGCTTTCTTTATCACAAAAGCAGGAGTTGATAAAGAGAAATCGATAAGGACCGAGGTGAAACACGACTGTCATTCATGTAAAACAGAATTCATTGAAACGTGATTGGTCATTGACTACCATTTGCGACATGAGTTAAATAGTCATAAGTAATTCCACGAGTGATTTTGCTAATTATCGATAAATTCACGACTCACGAAGTGAGTCTATAGGCTATGGAACTCGTATAATAAAGTAGATTATTTTAAGTCTGGTATGGAGAATATTCTCATGCACTCGAAAATCCGAAAAATGCACAAATTTTCCTATTTATTAGGACTATTTAACGAATAAAATTAAACTGTTTACTCACAAATCATTATTTAACTATAGTTATTTTAAAATATTTATATATTTAATGTAAACGGCGATGTTTGAAAACAAATGAGAAACGATAGGTGCGCTTCATCTGCTTCTTTTGTTTATTACTGCAACCAGATCATACTATTTATTGCTAAAGGAACGCAATATTGTAAGAATGCTCTCTAGTGGAGAAAAAATGAAACACATTAAACTGTATATTAATTCATTTCTGATGTCGTATGATGTAAATATGACAATTATATTTTTCTGGATTGTTACCTGGGGAAAAAATACATTTAAGAAAGTGCAAACAGTGGTTTCTTTTTTTTGGTGGTATAATCAATTGCTACAAATGTTTTTATATTAACTCCCGCATGCGGCATGTGTTGACATTCATGCACTATATATACAATCTGGTAGCTGTATTTCTCACAGGCTCAGTCACTGCAAAATAATGATCAGACCTGTTCAGAATATTAAAAAGGAGGAGCTTTCTTTAATATGGTAATTATAAAACTGATAAATATTTCGTGAAACACGACTCTGATTGGTTGTAAAACAGAAATGATTGAAACGTGATTGGTCATTGACTCCCGTTTGGGGCATGAGTTAAATAGTCATAATAATGTCATTACTAATTTTATTTAAAGTGTGATTTCATATTTCATGAGTGATTGTGACTGGATTGGTCGCCTAGGTTGTGTCATATATTGCTGTTAATGTACACACACCTAGAATCAGTTTATATTACCATCTCTACCCACCCTCTATTGTTTAACCATGACGTTACAAAAAGAAGATAATGGGACAAGCAATAGCTCACTGATCCATCAAGATTCTCGCCTGACTCTCGTTCTTGTATGATATCGAGCGGATAGGCCTATACGATCATCTTAACGACACTCCAGGGAAATCATTGTTGTCGAACGCTCAGTTCAAATGTAGCATCAATATCCTACCACATGCTCGAAAAATGTTTCATTTTCTTAATCGCAAACACATTTTACAAGATATTTGGAAAATAACAAATCATATTAATAAGATACCACTGATCAAGATTCTGAAAATATATATTTTTTTTCCTGATGAATTTTTAGGATTTTAAGAGTCTATACCAGTAGCTGTGTAAGTTTACAAGACAATTTTATGTGAACTTATGTGTGCATTAAATTTCCACTTTCTTAGGAAAATTGTTGGACCAAAGAGAGATGATCAGACAGGTGAATGGAGAAGACTACTAACAGTGAACACATGGTCTTTATAGGAAGCCAGATATAATAAGAACAGTAAAGTCTCGTTGACTGCGATAGGTACGGCATGTGGGACGAATGGGGAATGAAAGACGTGCATGGAAGCTTCTTGTACGAAAACTAGAGGGAAAACGCCCAATTGATAGACCAAGAATGAGATGGGAGAATAACATTAACTATGATTTCAGGGAAGTAGATTATACAGGGAATGATTGGAAAACATTAGCTCAGGATAGGGATGTATGGAGAGTTTATGTCCGCGCGGCCATGAACCTACGGGATCGATAGTGCCAGTGAGTTAGTTAATTATTAAATTTCCACTTAATTTCTTTCTATTTTATTTCAATTTTATTTGGAAAAGTTTGAACATCTTTGATCGTATCACTCATCAATTCTGGGGTTGAACTATGTAGACATTTATAGCTCTATGCATTAAGAAACCTATATATTGTGCAAATGCAATACTGATATTAAATATTACTTCATTCTGAATTGACTTTGTTTAATATTAATGTATGAGGGAATTTTGTATCTCGTCTAATAATCTTCGTGTTGTCTCAGAGTTGGTACTGGCACTGAAATCATCACTCATCCGACGAAGCCATCCCTATCTTTGTGTAGACAAGAAAGTATGTTATATCTATTTAAAAAAAAAGGTGACAGAAATAAAACAAGTAATTATAGAGGAATCAGTATTTTGAAATCTTTTTTATAAAATATATGCAGGTATATTAATAGATTAAACCCGTTCTGTTCTTCTAAAATCAATGCATCTGCTATTGGTTTTAGACAAGGAAGGTCCTACTCTGACAATATATTCACTATGAGGCTGATAATAGAAAAGAGACGAGACACATATTTAGCTTTCTTTGATATTGAAAAAGCCTTTGATAAGGTGATAAGAAGAAAATTGTGGGAAATAATGAAGGCGAGAGGGTAGCCGGCTCACCTTATAGAAGGAATAAAAAGTCTTTATAATGGCACGAAAATTACCCTTAATTTAGATAATTATACCAGAGAAGAAATTTCAATAAATCAAGGAGTTCGACAAGGGTGTACAATGACCTACATTGTTTAATATATATATATATATATATATATATATATTTTAACAAGGTTATACGAAAATAGAAAAAATCAAGTCCAACAGGAATACAAATTAATAAGGATATGTATATGAATATTTTAATGTATGCAGACTATCTGGTAATCATACAGAAGTCAGAGGATGATTTACAAAGGACCATTTACATGTTGAATCAATTAGGACTCTATTATAATCTCAAAGTCTCAACTTCAAAAACTGAAATTATGGCTTTTCAGGGCAAAGTGCCAGTCAGAGCAAAAATAGCAATCAATAATGAAATAATAGATAGCACACTTTAACTATCTTGGTCCAGATATAACATATAGCTACGATTGGGATATACATAATAAATTAAACCGATATCAAATGATGTGTGGCACCATAAGAAGAACCCTCCGAAAGACTCGAAGAGAAACACAGCTCAGGTTTTATAAAATTATGGCTGTTCCTGTTCTTTTATATGGATCTGAATCTTGGGTAGTTACAAAAAAAAAGATATCTCACACATTCAAGCCACTGAAATGAAATTGTTAAGATCCGTAAAAAGATGTACACGCATGGATAGATTACACAATGAATCAATAAGAAATGAACTGGAGATATTTTCAATTGTCGATAAACTAGAAGAGCACAAATACCAATGGAAAGAACATTTAGACAGAATGGACAATACAAGATTACCCAAAAAGATCAACACCTACAAACCACATGGAAAAAATATCTTTGAGACGGCCAAGGAAACGATGGACTTGAGACCGGAAGAGGTCGCATTGACCCAATCCTGGAAGGGAAGAAGAAGAAGAAGAAGAAGAAGAAAGTAGGCCTTGTGATGCATAGTTAAAAGTCCTCTCATGACACAGGTCCGAGTTCCTGTAAGATCGGTCGGGAGTTACCTTACATAAAAATACATTTGAAGGAAGAGCTTAAGAAAATATGGAATTATCAAATGTAATTAATGATATAATAAAGAATGAATATAAAATTTCAATTCATTTTTTTTTTCTGCTGGCTGAAAAAAAAAACGAAATACCAAGTTGGATTGGTCGGGATAGAATTTAAACTCAGGACCTCTCTAATACGAGGCTAAAACTTTATTTTCTCATCCAATTATTTCGGTGTTTAATATCCAACGAATTATGAAATGAGAATTAAAATAATGCTGCAATGAAACGAAGCAATGAATTCCCAAACCAGAAATTTCCTTTGAGGATTCAAACAAACCCAAAAACCTAAATCATGTTTTTTTTTTGCATCTATATAACTGGTGTCCCACGCCGTAGGTGAATGTTTTAAGGCATGGTTGCCTTGGTGCAGAGGTACGGGACTTGCAACGGCTGGGGGACCCGATATTCTGACCACATGCCACCCTTATACTGTATAGATTATTTCTTCTGTGATTAACACAAGTGGATGTGAGACTTACAGCCGGCTGGTAGCAAGGACTTTCAAGGCTTGTACCGACATGGAATTGTATAATGTAATTGGAAGAATCCCCGTTTTATATATTTTTTGTTTAACAATATTTTTGAAAGAAGTTGATATGGCGAAAGTTTCTGGAATGCATAGACTAATAGCATGTGTTTTCAGATTTGGCCTTAAAAATTGTATTTCAATAACCTTTGTTTATAATATACTCTATTTTCTTAATGCCTAAGATCCATGTTCGTATAAGAGTACAGAAACATCCATCACTGAACGGATTTTCTTTGAGTGTAGACAGCAACGTAAATTCGCAAATCTATTACCAAAATAAACAAACTAAATAGGCCTAATTAATTACACTGGTCAACATGATTTTTGTCTCATGATTACCAATAGTTGTACTTAATGTAGTATTTTATCGTGTTTTCAAATATGTATTCGGAATTTCTCCATCACCCACAGTTTTTTTATTACAATTTCAATTAATGGATTTAAATAATTATTTTTTTAATAAACGTTATTTCGTCCATTTGTCCATTGTAAAATAAAACGGGGAACACTTTCATCAAGAGAATTCAGCTATGGAAAAGAGATATCAAGGCAAATGGAATACTTAATATGCTGGCCGATTATTGTTGGACCATCAAGAGAAATGCTCCACAGGCGAAATATAGCAGAAAATCGTCATTTCATACTTTCTATGTGAGTCCGAATGTTCGAATATTGTGTAGTTACGAATGTAGAAAATATTAAAGTGTTTGAAATTATAAATTCCTGTCTCTCGGAAACGTTGCAAGATGGAGAAAAAATGATATCATATTTGAATTCATGAGAAAAAATACTATCAGAATCACATATTTTTCTTTCTAAAAATAGAAATAGTTTTTTTTGTTGCTCAGTGTTATCCTTGATCAATTATTGGATAAACCAAAAAAATACGTTTTCATTGTACAGGAGTCCAGATGTAATTAAATGTTTTAATTAGTCTTACAGTAGTGAGATTATGTTACTCTAAGTTTAAAAACACTGTAACAGGAGTTGTTAATAATGTTACATGATAAATAGTGCTGTCATTTGATAAAAATGGGACAAGTCAAGAACCCCTTCAACGCTGTGTCATCACTGGAAATATATCACCGTCATTCTTAACGTTAATTATTTCTTCTTGCAAACGAGATGCCTTATTATTTATTCACATCCTCTTCACATTAAACTCTGCCCCTGTCAAGGAAACACAATGACAAAGCTATTATTATTATTATTATTATTATTATTATTATTATTATTATTATTATTATTATTATTATTATTATTCCTTCCAAGTATTAGGCCAAGGCCTGTTACGATCCTGTAGAAAATTTTCCCTCCAGCGTTTGCGGGAAATTCTCGTATAAGACTTGAAAGCATAATAATAGTCCCTTCGATTGGTTGCTGGCCAAAGGAAGGCAAGACCAGTGATGGGGCTGCCATCTTATAGCCTCTGGTCAGGCTTTTCTGGAGAAGAAAAGAAAATAAAGGAAACAAGAAATGGAAGAAAGGAAAGACTCCCTAGCCCTCGGATGCCCTAATAGCGTCGGAGTCGAAAAAACAAGAGTTAACCAAGAGAGGTTAGATAGTAAAGTTAAAAGAGTGCAAAACACAAGTAAGTGGAAGAAATGTTTTGCTCAGCTTGGGCACCTTGTGGTCGCCATCCACATATCCCCTAGATGAGGACCCCTGAGGGTTATTATTATTATTATTATTATTATTATTATTATTATTATTATTTGATTATATATTATTATAATTCCTATGAATAAATATTAGACCCTATCATTAATAATAATAATAATAATAATAATAATAATAATAATAATAATAATAATAATCTTCCTCACGGTTTAGGCTCATTTACTAGCCTGTTCCGGCTCCAAATTGCTGCTGTTTCCATCTTTTCTTTGGTCTTCCCAAACTTTTTCTTCCTCGTGGTAAATAGCTGTATGCTGCTTTTGATATTCTATTCTCAGTCATCCTTGCCAAGTGTTCTTTTTAGTTTCTTCTGTATATCACTATTGTTGTTTTTAATTCCTCTACTTTTAGTTGTTGCCTTATTTCTGTGTTATGTTTTTTGTCTGTTCTTTGATATCCTGCTATTGGTCTGAGGAATTTCATTTCAGCAGCTTGTATTCTGGCAGATTATTGTGTTAATAATAATAATAATAATAATAATAATAATAATAATAATAATAATAATAATAATAATAATAATAATAATAATAATAATAATAATAATAATGGTTAATTTTGGATTCTAATGGTAACATCCGTAAAGGATAAGTAGATTCCGATCAAGTCACAATAACTTATTCAAATAAAAACTTATGAAACCTAGCTGGGAATCGAACGCAAACACCTTTCAATGCTAGTCACAAATACTAATGTCATTGTATGTCTTTTGAAATCGCGTTTTTTGTCACTTTTGAAAATTAGATAGAATTTGAATATTACTCAGTTTTCCATACAAGGCTAGTGGACCCCAAAATATAAGGCCTATAACTTACTCAAATAAAACTTATTAGGTCTAGTGGGAATCAAACCCGAAACCTTTTGTTTGAAACCTATCTGCCATACTAAAAGTTACACTATTGTGCTTAGAGTAATGAAATTCGCGGATTCGTTGTTGGGAACTATTTAGATTCAGGATTACTAATTATAGGCTAGTTGTTTTTAATTGTAGCTGTTTGTAAAGATTAGATAGCGTGTAATTATATTATGTTTAATTTAAATAGGCCTAATTATTGTTTGATACATGTAGGAATAGAATCTCATTAAAGTGATCACAATGGCGCTGTGTGATAACGGAACGTGAAGTCCTATATCCCTTCAGTCTCACACAATCAAAACCCTCCAATTACGAATGACAGATATAATTTGTTTAAAGTAACATCACTGTTCAGTATTGAATGAGTCCCTGTGAAACATACAAAAATTAAGTCCGACAGCTCTAGCGTTTATACGTACCAACAAACGTGATAGGTCATGGGTTCATGGCTGTCCAAAACACCATACAGTTAAACCTCTATTATGAAATAAATAACGCTTAAGAAAATCTCTTTAAGAGGTGTTATATCATGTAGGGACTTTAAGCCATGGGTCCCGAGTTTGAAGATTTTCAGGCTTGTGAAAGATCCTTAAGCCTGAATAAAGAGGCCTCTAAGCAAAATTTACCGACATAAACGTCCTAGTAATATCTCGGTTGCCTGTCAGATGTCTCAATGGGTAGGTGTGTTGACCACATGCCATCCATGTCATCTATGAGCAAATAAGATAACTAAAAATTAACTTGGTCTAGTAACTCCTAACAAAGGAGAGGCTATGACTCAACAATGGGCTACGCCATTATAGATAGATGTATATATATCATGTAGGAAATATATTAAGCCTTACTTTAAACTGTAAACGTTGATGATACAAGGAAGCGTGGAATATTAGGAAAAAGATGGTTGCTATAATTGAAAGATTGTGTGACGACGATGAGAGTTCCAAGAGGATGAAGGCTATACCGTAAACTTGCTGTGATATCGTGGGTAATAAATAAATAAATAAATAAAATAAACACTAAAATTCTACAAACTACACATTATCATAAGTAATGCCACGAGTGATTTCCAATTTGTCTACAGAATTTGGAAATCAAGAGTGACATTTGTTAGGACTATTTAACGAATAAAATTAAGCTGTTTACTCACAAATCATTATTTAAATATAGTTATTTTAAAATATTTATATATTTAATGTAAATGACGATGTTTGAAAACAAATGAGAAATGATTGGTACGCTTCATTTGCTTATCACTGCAACCAGATCATATTATTTATTGCCAAAGGAACGCAATATTGTAAGAATGCTCTCTAGTGGAGAAAAAATGAAACACATCAAACTGTATATTAATTAATTTCTGATGTCTTATGATGTCTATATGACAATTATAATTTTCTGGAATGTTATTACCTGGGGTAAAAATAAATTTAAGAAAGTGCAAACAGTGTTTTTTTTTTGGTGGTAAAATCGATTGCTACACATATCTTCATATTAACTCCCGCATGCACTATATGTTGACATTAATACACTATATATACAATCTGGTAGCCGTATTTCTTGGAGAGTCAGTCACTGTAAAATAATGCTATGACCTATTCAGAATCTTAAAAAGGAGGTGCTTTCTTTATTATGATAAACTTTAGTTGGTAAATTCTAGGCGAAACACGAGTATGATTGGTTGTAAATAAAAAATCATTGTAACGTGATTAGCCTTTGACTCCCATTTGGGGCATGAGTTAAATAGTCTATAGGGTTAAGGCCATCAATCATTCTCTTCTCTACTACAAGGCTAATATTAGCCTATATACAGCAAATTTTAAATCAGTTAATATACAAAATTAAATTCTAATATAAGCGTGTTATTATACATATATATCTATAAACTGATGTTTCTGCAGGGCCTACATAACTGATGGATAACCGTATTTAAACTCATGTTTCCTTGTAATTGTATCATGTACTGTACTTTAGATAGGGGTTATGTACTTGTATTATTTATCTTACTTTGTGTTTAGATTTAATTACACTAGTTAACAAGGTTTTTTGCCACATGCATAAAACTATATTTATCAGGTCTAGTTTTATGTGCTATTTACGAATATGAATACGAAAATGTTCCATCACCATCAAATTGTTAGGAATTCACTAAAATATATATAAAAATACGAAAAAATTGCAGTTAGTATACATAAATTAATATAATTATTAGTAATTATTAACGAAATATGGAGCTTTATTACCTTCCTTAAAGCCAGTTTACACGACATTTTGTCCATTAATAATAATAATAATAATAATAATAATAATAATAATAATAATAATAATAATAATACTTTATTTATTCTGGCAGAGTTAAGGCCATAAGGCCCTCTCTTCCACTCAACCAGCACAAATACAAATAAATATTCGACAAATATACATATACACTATACTAATTATAAACAGTTAAAGATACAATAAATGTAGCAATGTAAATGTCATGTACAAACAACATTTTATAGGGTAATAACAATAATGATACGATAATAATAATAATAATAATAATAATAATAATAATAATAATAATAATAATAATATAAATATGATACATTATATGGGAAACACCAATTAATATATATATCTTACACTGGATAATAATGAAGTCGAGTTTAGAGCAAATATAAATTTAGATTTCTTTTAAAAGATGCCAATGTCCGGCAGCCCCTTATTTCTTGTGGTAGGGAATTCCAGTTGC
Source organism: Diploptera punctata (assembly GCA_030220185.1). Classification (NCBI taxonomy): domain Eukaryota; kingdom Metazoa; phylum Arthropoda; class Insecta; order Blattodea; family Blaberidae; genus Diploptera; species Diploptera punctata. The sequence goes on from JASPKZ010008350.1 coordinate 883,404, forward strand.
GAGAAGTGGAGATGGTATATGACATGGAGTGATGTGATGTCCTATGTTGCGGTATATTAAGTAAGAGACTATGTTGTGATCTTGTGTTTAAGTTATGGTTTGAGGATAGATACTGGAAACGGGATGATAAATAATTGGGAATCGAGGTATGTAGGATCTTAAATAGGAGAATTAGACAGTGCGATTTTCTTCTCTCTTTTAGATGTAGCCATGACAATTCGTGGAATAATGGAGAAATGTGATCGTATTTTCGAACATTAAATATGAATCTGATACACATATTATGGACACGCTGCGCTTACATGACTGAAGATCCGTATGCATGTGCGGTACTTTTCGAGGAAGGGAGTAGTGACATTTATTAATTATTACTTTATTGCTGTAAGTACTAGGCCTGCAAGGGCGTTTTACAAAGTATTGTTGTTTTCTTTCTTTATGGGATAGTAAGGCAACTGGATCACAGTATACTGTAAAAGACTGGCCTCCCAGAGAAATGTATGTACCAGGACAACACAATGTTAAATACATTCCATTAGTGAATTCTAATACAGTACTACTGGCCACTTTGCATATAAAATTAGGCCTGATGAAAAATTTTGTTAAAACCATGGACAAGGATGGAGAAGGTTTTGCATATCAGGAAGTCAGTTTCCAAAGCTTAGTGATGCAAAAGTCAAAGAGGGAATATTCATTGGTCCCCAAATTCGAAGACTTGTGCATGTTGATACCTTTGAGAGAAAGTTAAATGACAGAAAACTAGCAGCCTGGAAGGCCTTATATGAGATAGTGAATGGGTTTCTGGGAAGTAATAAAGCAGAAAATGATTGACAGTTGGTCCAATAACTTCTGGAGAGTTACAAAAAACTAGGATTCAGAATATCTCTGAAAATTCATTTTTCTTCATTCGCACCTGGAATTTTTCCTTGAGAATTTGGTTTCTGTCGGTGACGAGCAAAGGCAAAGATTTCACCAGGACATTCAGAAAATGGAGCAGAGATATCAAGATAGATGGGATCCTCACATGATGGGCGACTATTGCTGGTTTTTAGTTAGGGGGACTGACACACACTACAAGAGGAAGAATTAGTTGTAAGTCTTATTTAATTTAATTTTAAAAGTAGCTGTCACATTTATAATCCATATTACCTGCATGTTTCAGTTAATAAGTAGTACTACAAAGAGGTTTTGACTATTCATTCTTAGGATTTCTTAATTCCAAATCACAATTTCAAATTGTTTAGTTTATAGCAAAAATTGCATGATTTTATTACATTTTACTGAGTATCAAAAGTCAATTTGTCAATAGTAGCGTCAATTTATTCCTTTTATAACCTCATATGTAAAATTAAAGCATTTTATTACGTAATTCCATAATTAAATTAATTATACTTGTGAATTTTTTACAATTATGTTTAACTTAAACTAGATTTTATGTCATTTTTGCTAGAATCGAACTCAGTTCTGTCACATGAAAACCTTACGTGTTACGGGCGTTTTACTGTCATTTTCGTGTTCAGGAGGTCTGATTTATATAAGGTGACATGTTTTTGTCCATGTGGCAGATAAAATGTTTAAATTTGTTGACTAGTGTTATCATTAGCAATATTATTAAAGATTATTGTCAGTTTGACAAAATTTAGTATTTAATACAATATTATAATATTACTGTATTCTAATTTAACTAACATTTGTATTCTAATTGAATTGTCATTTCGATATTTCTGGTGTTCTCTCCTGTGTTTGTCTCTATACACACACACACACACACACACACACACACACAGGGGAGAACACCACAAATGTCGAATATATATATATATATATATATATATATATATATATATATATACACAAACGCAGGAGAGAACACCAGAAATGTCGAAATGACAAACTGGGGCATTGAATAAAAAAATGTCAAATTTATATATCTGTATGTGTGTGTGTTTGTGAATTCCATGGTAACTGAAGTAATAATAGGAACAAATTTGAATAATTTTAATTTATTTAGCCTTCAGATAATAGGCACTACTTTTTCTATTCAAATAATCATATACTATAGGTTTGAACCTCTGTAACAGAAAATATGGAGTTTATATCTTTATTAATTAATGATAGTCCCAATGGCATTTAAGTCTATGTTTGTACAGTTTCGAAGTTACTAATGTGATTGGTTATAGTTCCAATGATATTTAAGCTCACGTTGATGCCTTAGCACCCATATGGAGTTTAAGGGGTTGAGAAAGGGTGAAAAATTAAGTTTTCAATATTAGTCCCTAATCCATATTTTCAGGGTCGCTGAAATAAACAGTGATACACCCAATGCCGTTAAGTCCTTCAGTACCCATCAACATGGGGTGAAAAATGATGTAAAATACAATTTCCGATATTATTAAAATTAGTGTGTAATCCATAATTTTCGGGAGCACTAAGCTGATGGGTGACAAGGAGATTGGAATGATAAATACCCGGGCAACATCGGGAAATCAGTTAGTATAAATATATAAACTGAGATAGCTATAGACAATCTGGTAGTCTGAAGTGATACTTGGATGTTCAGTTCATTCTTAAGGAGCGGAGGTATATCCATGTAGGCCTATGTATATAAATGTGAGTGTCTGTCTGTCTGTCTGTCTGTCTGTCTGTCCTTTATGGACTCAAAAAACTACTTAATCGATTTCAATGGGGTTTTCACAATAATTCAGATTTTTTCTGGGACAATTAACATATATAACGTATTACCATATTTTCATGATATATATAGGCTATATGAATAAATTAATAAACGAATGGAGGAAAACACAACGAGGATATATACCCATCAATAGGAACCTCACACTCAACATATGGAATAGCAGATAATAGGTTAGTAATGACTGTTGCTCCTTAGAAAGATATTTGTCCTCATGGCAATACATATCCTATAGATGCTGCGGCTATGGTTAGAAATAAGATTGAAACACCTACTGATCAAGTATGTAGAAATTTAAAGGATCCATAATATATTCCTCGCCCAATATGTAAATAGATGCTAATCTTTTTGCAGACGATTTAGCTCTTCTGGCACTTTCCGAAAATGATTTGCAACGATCAATTTATAATTTACAAAAACATAGCTGCCAAATTTAATATCGAAATATCAATTAACAAAACTAAAATTACGGCATTTCATGGGAAGGACCCCATACAAAGTAAAATCTGTCTCCAGAATAACATTTTAGAGAGATCTAATCAATTTAAATATCTTGGATATTATCTCTCTATCTGGGATAAAAAGGATATCCCTGAAAAAAATTACTAGTTATAATAAATGTTTCGGAATTATTAATCAAGTTATGAAACCATCCCTTGCACAAAAAAATACCAGATTGCGTTTATATAACACTTTGGCTAGACCAGTGTTGACCTATGGTAGTGAAGCATGGACACTAAAAAAGACAACATGAAAGCAGAATAACGGCTTGTGAAATGAGATTCATGCGCAGAACAGCGGGTTACACCAGATGGGATCGGAAAAGAAACACCGATATCTTAAAAGAATTGAAGACTACGCCAATTTTGGAATATATTAAACAGTACCAACTAAATTGGAAACACCGTCTAGAAAGAATGAGTTCAAATCGGATCCCCAAATTTGTTTATAATTATATACCAAGAGGACGAAGCTCACTGGGCCGTCCTATGAAACGCTGGAGGGAAAATTTTCTATAGGATCGTAACAGGCCTTGGCCTAACACTTGGAAGGAAGAAGTAGAAGAAGAAGATGATATGAACTACAAGACCGAAGCTAAAAAAGAAAGTGCATTGGTGCTCTGAAGAAGTCGCTTATTTGGAACGCTTAAATGGCTTACGCTGCTTAAGCCATAACAAATACACCAAATTATAATACACATAATTGAATATCTCTAAACATTCTACATAAAATTCCACCACAGCTTACGTCAATCTTTTAAGGATAACTCACAATAACCGTTTTAGTTTTTCAGCTCATAGATGCCAAGATGATCGGGATAAGTACATTTTCGGTCAATGCCGAATTCACTATCGTAAGAGGCAGCGGGACATCGCTCGCAAGGCAATAGTCCGTTAATGCTTTAGCGTTCCCAATTTTTGTTTCATCGAAATACAATTTGGCATATAGTAGTAAGTAAAGTGATCCCACAACAGGCCCAGAGGCCCTTGGGGTAGTAGGAGGTTAACGCTCCCACTTTTTTTCTAGACAATCGGCACTTTATGTCAGCCGGGTTGTCAGCCCTGCGTGACGGCCGCCTTTACCCCCAGAACAAGCATCTGGTACTCATTTCCGTTAGAGGCTGAGTCGACCCCAGGGCCATAGTGCCGCCAGAGGGTTTGGGTCAGTTTAAAAATCCTGACCCCAACGGGAAATGAACCCTCGACCCTCCGGCTTGTAGCTCAGTGCCTTAACCACTACGCTACGGCGAATTTGGCATATAACAATTAATTAAAAATGTCGGGATAAGTAGATTCCCGGGCAACGCTGGGTAATCAGCTAGTATATATATATATGTGTGTGTGTGTGTGTGTGTGTGTGTGTGTGTGTGTGTGTGTGTGTAGCCTGGTGGAGTTATGGCTATGTGGCCTTCTCTTCCACTAAATAATGTAGTTTTTGTAATAATTATGTATAAAAACACTTTTTATTTACAAGCTGCGGTCTTGCAACAGATTAATAATATATTTTATGACCTCCAGGTTCATTATAATTGGATACCACTGTGATGGATGAATGCAACTTCAATGTCATTTTCAGCTTCACTTTATGCAAAATAAAAAAGTATTAGGGCATTGTTGCATTTGGGGGAGGTTTTGATTTTGTCCACTAGGTGACAGGAGGGGGCATTATTCAGCTGACTGTCACTTGTTTTTACCCTGTTAGAAAACAAGTGCATGTTGCAAGCGCACTCTAAAATTCCGAACCTGCACTCGTTGCAATTTTAAATTTACATCATTTGAAAAGGGGAAAGGGGAGTTGCATTTTCTATCCAGTTTGTAGAAACATTTTCAGTGTTGTTTTCTCTTTCCAAACTTGTCAAAGTTCGTTTCTATTTTTATACATAATTACACTCCCTCGTTTGATTTAGGGAAAAACATGCTCCTAATTTGAAATGTCCGATCTACGTTCGCTACACGATTCTTCTTTCATGCAAAACTCTAAAGTTGTCAGCATTGCTTGGTGTAACAGTCGTGCAGTGCATGTTTTTGGTTCCAGCCCAGTTTTATCCTGTCATTTCGTTTTAATCTCGTTAAATTGCTACTTGCTTGTTTCAGAGGAACGGAAATAGAAAATGTTAATTTACGGCTTCGGTTCCCCTGTGCCCCTAGCCGCCTTTCTGAATAAGGCATGAGTGTCAGTAGTTGTTTCTGTGGGAATCCGCCAGGTGTCGGATTATTCATGCTCAGATTTCTTAATTACTAGTTTTTAATAATGTTTCTAATTATCAACTATGAGAATCGTCTAAATTCTTATTATTTTAACTGCGAAAGAGATTTAATTATTGTTATAATTATCAGTTTTAAAGCTTTTTCCTCACGTCTATTATTCTTCAGAAACTGTCGTAAAATCTTAATGAAATAGGTGCTCACTAAAATCACCTGAAGACACGAATACAATGCAGACTGTGTAGAAAAATAATAGTGATTTGATATCGTTGATAAATTAATTATACAAAGTAGACACTTAGAGAAAGTGATTTCATTTTTCTTTGGCATGATGGATGTAATTAATTGGAGACTTAATTAATGGTTTAAGTGTTTAATAATTAGTAATAAAGAACACCAGATCTGAGGACTTAGCTTAGTGTGAATACTACACCAAATTAAAGTAAGAAAAGTGTTTCAAGGATACAATTGTGTCCAGTAAAAAAATACTAAGAAAAACCTAGCAGCAGTAGTGTGTCTATACCCGTACATCTCCAAGTGAGGAAAAGATGCTGAGGGGTACTTCTTCTTCATCTTCATCCTTCACGGATTAGGTTCAGCCCAACGCTTTCTTGGTCTTCCTACCGATCTTCATCCTCCAGGATTATATATCAGTGCCATCTTTGGTATCCTATCCTCTGTCCTTCTTTGCAGATGTTCTATCCAATTGTTCCTGTTTTCTTCTACTTGTTGAAGTAGTGTTTGTACTTTTAGTTCCTATCTAATATTCTCATTTCTAATATGTTCTTCTCTTGTACAACCTTTCACAGCCCGTAGGAAGCTCATTTCCGTTGCTTGAATTTTACTTTGTTTCTTTTTCCTTCAGGACCCAGGCCTCACTTCCATACATTGCCGCATGGTTGAGTAAAAACTTATCTGCGTATCCTTTCTTACTTTGTTCCTCAGTGCTCGTCTGATTGTTCCACAAATATGTTGACATTTCTGCAAAAGAGGGCGTATTTAACCAAACTAATTTCCCTATAGATCTCAGAATATGTGCAGTGGTTATCGCCTCTAAAAGTCCGGGTTAGATTCCATGACACTCGGGACCAGAAGCACGAAATTTAATCCCTACACCACCGAGGCAGATAGTAATAGCAAGATTCCATTTGCCTTGATATCTCTTTTCCATAGCTGAAATCTCCTGAGTTAGCTCTTTTGGTTTTATTTTACAATGGACAAATGGACGAAAGAACGTTTATTAAAAAATAATTATTCAAATCTATTAATTGAAATTGAAATATAAAAACTGTGGGTGATGGAGAAATTCCGAATACATACTGAAAACACGATAAAAAAACTGCATTAAGTACAACTATTGGTATTCATGACTCATACTGACCAGTGTAATGAACATTCGAAACGTTTGAGAGAACTTAAGTATTCACTAACACAGAACTAGTAGATAAAAGAATCAACGTATAGTAACTAACTATTATGTTTTCAAAACTGAGTGTAGTTGCTGACAGCACCTGCAACTCGCCCTCCCCTCTTACCGCACCAAACAACATAGACCCCTCAAAAGTGGCTACAGAAGCCAGAACTGAACTGTATTTTCAACACTTGTGGATTGCCAACCAAGCCATTTTTAACATGAGATGAAGCAAAGGGTGATATGAAATTAACGAATGATGAAAAATGAAATGACATGAAGGGGTGGGAATGAGGAATTGAGAATGTTTATACGCTGAATTTCGGGAATAGGAGGAACCTCAAGAAAAAATCCGAAAAATCCTGTTATGAACCACCAACAATACCACTACGGAATCGCTAGGATTCGAACTTGAAATCCCAATCGGGGGAGCCGCTGGTCTACTGAGACCGCGAGTACTATGGATAAAAACAAACACCGAGGGATGTCCCAGGCATTAGAGATACTAGGTTACATTGTACACAAATTACAAAGGCTGTCCGCTCTTAAAGTGATTTTCATCAAAACAAAATCATGTGATCTACTCGCTTTTCTTTGGTTATGGACACCGACGTACGATATAGAAGCAGTAAGTACGCGAAAAAGTAGTTCGCTTCATTAAATTAAAAGTACTATGAATATACATGTTATTCTTCGTGAATGAAAATAATAGTATTCAAAACATAGAAAATATTCTAAAATATACCAAATTAAAAATTACAACTTAAAATAGTTTATTACACATGGATGATGCATAACGCTTCAGTCGATTCTGATGTAACAAAATGGCTGAACTGTCGAGTCTTCTGTTGCTGTGTCGCCATCTAATTTTTTTAAAACACAAGCCTGGCAAACCTTTGACTATTGATAAAAAAACAGTTATTTTAAATGTATTTCACAAGTTGAGTGAAAAATCTCACCAGCTTTCTCGTAATCTACCTCATTCAACGATCACATATCTTATATACTTCACAGTGTGCTCTCTGTCAATGTGACAGTAATTGTGGCGCGAATGGCGGAAGGATACAATTGTCGTTTGTTTATGTTAGAATCACTCTTAGAGCGGATAAGATATAGTGACGTATACATGACATAAGATCACATGTATCGCCGGATACGATTACAACTTGTTAATTCTACACCGGTTGAAACCAAACATGTTTGTATTAGAGTTCTTCAAATCGAAGCTGTACGTCTCAGACAGTACGCAGTATCAGTATTGCATATTGTTTACTAGGAAGTTAGTTGTGATAGTCAATCATAAAGGTCCAGAACAAGAAGATAACTGAAGATTGTATTTAATTTCAGCTGAGTTTGCCACCCAGTACCGGACTATACCAGTGTCATCTTAACGCCCATGATAATATAACTCTTGCAAACACTCCGTACATTGATGATCTTGATGAAGGTCGTGGTCGTGAGGCTTGTAGTTCCCCGACGTTTCGCCAAAGACTGCGTCTGGCATCCTCAAGGGTTGTCTTGAGACTGGCAATTCTGTGATGATGATTAAAGTATGGGACGAAATGTCCCTGACATTATAGGGACTTACTTGTCTGCCCTCTTTGTCCAAGGATATAAATATTGGTGGGTATCTTAGAAGCGTTTCCTCACGATGGCCATACAAAACTCCATAGTAATTCCATCGGGAGGTCGAGCGTGGGCTGTTGTTCGGCGTTTCTGGAGGACGCCTCTGGTGAATGTAGGTTCATCAGTGCGTCGTCCTGGTCGCTGATTGGTTGGAGCTCCATCCGCAAGCCGCGCTTGAAGTCTTGGTTGAGTTGAATTTAATTAAAAATTAGAATTTAGGTTGAATTTAAATATTACGTGTACCGAAGTTCCGAGGAGAAGTCGCTGTGAGAGAAGAAAATAAAAAAGGCCCTTTTCAAGGTGTGCTGACTGGCGAAATTTAGAATTTAGAATAGCTTAATTAATGCCAAAACTATTGAATGATTTAGAATTTAGATTTTAGGGAGTTATTGATTTACTGGTGGAGACTAGGGAACCACTCCGACATTTGTCTTAACGCTAGGGGAAACCACCGAAAACCCTAGCAGAGTGGCTGGAAGTTAATGCAATTCTGTCCGCTGTCTGTCCTATTTATACAACTTACGAACACATCGCGGTGAACGTATAAATAGGACAGACAGCGGACAGAATTGCCAGTCTCAAGACAACCCTTGAGGATGCCAGAAGGCAGTCTTTGGCGAAACGTCGGGGAACTACAAGCCTCACGACCACGGCCTACAGCCCACAAACCTTCATCAAGATCATCATTGCAACTCCGGCCGTGAAAGTCTACGTGAATACTCCGTACATTCTTAACCTCACACTATCCTAGACTTTCTTTGCTCTATGATTATCATAAATAAAGACATAAGGATGTAGGTGTATAGAAGGACAATTAATAGGACTACAGCATATGTATCTAATGAAATATTAATAGGCCAGGGGAATTAGCGATAAGAATTTCATTAAAAGAATAATGGCCACTTTTCCAACGCGATAATTAGCAGAAAAATCCCAGGAATTCAAGGCATATGCTTTGGAAAAATTCGTTGCGTAGCAATTATGTGCAAAAAATCGTAAATATGCCAAAACGTGTTATTCTTCTCTTTAGCCTATGAAGGAAAATTAATTTTGAAAAAAAGTGTCTTACAACGCTCATAAATGATTAAAAAATGAGCGCTAAACATATAAAATTCTTTTCACACCTTTTACCCCCCCAAAAATAAAACAACGATGAAATATAATTTTTCCACCATTGTATTACTAGGCCATAATCATTAAATATACTTTTTTCGGAGCTTAAATTGTAGCATTTTATGACGCTTTGATTTTTTTTTACAAAAATATTTATAACTCTCTGCGGAATTCGCTAAAATGCAAAGGCAGATTTCTCAAAAACAATACATCCATATGTTCAATAATAGTCCTTAGCAAAAGTTCGAAGATTTTTTTCCCTTGAAGGATTGTTCTACAAGCCTCACATAATCAAAAGTACATAGAGAACAATAACACATTTAAAAACTCCAAAAATCTGAAGTCTGACATACCCCCGGGAATTGACACGGTCAGAGAAGGAGCGAGATTGCTTTTCAGCGCTCGAGCAGCCGAAATCGAGAGTTCCCCACCACGTCGACCTTTCCCCTCCAGTGGCACGTCAGACCGAAGTATCACCCTGTTAAGAGACGTTTTTAGGGCATTTTTCATTTTTTTAAACGTTGTGAACCAATATTATCTGTTCATTGCTCATTATTTTCATCATTTTGAGCGTAATAAACATTTTTCCCAAAACAAATTAATTGAATTCCTACAATTTTTGTGCTAATTATAACATTCAAAAACTGACCAGGGTATTTTTAAATCCTCTGATTACTAATAAGTGTAGTTTGCTGTTATTAAACTGAAGTCAGAATTAATTAGTTAGTATTTCATTTAACGACTTCTTTAATAGTTGAAGTTGCAATCCAAATCTTGGAGTGAAAAAGTTCACAATTTTATTTTGATTTTTATATTTTTTCAGGTTTGAAGTACCGTAAATCTACGATACATTATACGTGGCTTTAGTTCTCTCCAAAAGGAATTCATACTAAGGACTTTTACGCTCTTAAAAATACATCAACTTCCGGGTTTGAACCCATGAACCTCGGAACAGAGGCGAGCACTAGTCCTCCTAGACCGAAATTGGAGATATTTAGCGCCATAGATCGCTAAGTTTATTATTTAACATGTTTATCTTGTAGGCTTTTTATTTATAAAGAAAATAATATCGCCACTATCACCATCTTCATCATCATCCTTCTTGTTCGTGCAGCGTTTCTGGTCATCTGTTGACAATTTTTAATATGGAATAATATACACAAAGTCCATCGCTGTAGTCTCGAGGTTTGCCTTGTCATGCAGCGGCCGGGGATCGAATCTCGGTCGGGGCAAGTTTCCTAGGTGAGGTTTATTTCGGGATTTTTCCTCACCTGTAAGACAAATTTCAGGAAACTTTAAGGCCCAAACGGTCCCCGAACATCATATGACCATCAAAGTCATCATTCATATTCGCTTTAGATTACGTTTATGATAAAGGACTCTCCTGGCGCGCCACTATAGCATCATCATCACCACCCACCATATCATCAGAGCAGCGTAACCCAATCTTCCAGGCGTCCCAACCTCAGACTTGGGTTACAATTACGCCAACGCCAGGAGAGAAAAACAGAAAATGTTGAAATAACAAATCTGAGACACTGAACAAAGAAATAATAATAATTTACATAAGATGCATGCAATTTCTGCAGTATTGTATAGAGACTATCATAGGCCTATGTGTTTAGGAACATTAATACGCCTTTAAAAAAAAACAATCCGTTGTAAAAAATCAATCTTGTTTAATCAGAAATGCCTATTTTTACTAATCTAATGGTATGGGCGTATTCTAATGCATACCTATTAATTTTAATTTAAATAAAGAAAAGCAAAGTTTGGAGTTAGGGTCCTATAACCATATTTAAGATCAACATAAATATATCTAATTAAAGACAGAATACATTACTATACAAGTTTTATTTAAATGACTTTAATAAACAGTTTGATGGATAGTAGCTTCTACCTGGGGTGTATCAATTATGTATGGTTGGTATAATTGTAGGAATGATATATTGCTTGAAGAAGTCGTTAAAACATTTAACAAAACTATAAACATGTGTTTAGACTAACGTTCCCAATGTCGATAATAAACTCTTATTATGTAATTACTTGAATG